>OX352774.1:161895413-162058499 GCA_947095535.1 Poecilobothrus nobilitatus | reverse complement strand
TTTACTTTTGTTTATTTTTGTATAAAATATTCTTTCGTATATTTGATTAAATAAAATAAAAGCAACTGCATTAAAATGAAAAGGTATGTATTTATATAATTTTTATTATTTAATTGATTTAATTGTTTTTGTTTAATGTATGAAATAAGTTTTGTTTTTGTTTATGAAATAATGTTTTTGATTAATATTAGTAGAATTTTTTTGTTTGTGATAATCTTTATTTGATATTTTGAAATAAATATTTTACTACTTTATAGATGCAGAATCAAAATCTTCGGCATGGTCACATCATTAGTTAAATTAGGTATTCCGAATTTATAAAAAGCAACGCTCCATAAATCAATCTAAACAAAGAAATTAATTATGTGCATGTTTCATAATACATACTTAAGTTTAAGTCTTTCTTAATTATTTTTATTTTGACCGATTTTTTGACAGTATTTTACACTAATAACTTTTGACTGATTTTTTTAAAATGTTTTCCAAACTGTCAAATTTGACCGGACTGAAAATTTTGAAGTGGCAACACTGCATATATGTATGTGCAGTGTTACCACATACAACAACATACATACAACATACAATACATCTTAAATTTTTATTATATACTCGTAATTTATAGACCCTGAGTTCCATATTGTAAAAAAACCGCAAAATTTACAATGTGTTATGTCCCATTATGTATGTCAAAAATATGTATTTTACAATGTCATACGTCCCGAATAGAATAGTATAAAATAAATTTTTAAAAAGCAGGAAAAAATATTTCGTGCATTCAAAAAATTTGGATGATTTTCTATAAATTTTTACAATAGGGGTTACCACACATGCCAGTTTAAAAATAAAATGTTAAAATATTTTTTTTGCCATATTTTGCGCTAAATATTATTGATTGGAATTGATCAAATTTTAATTTTTTTTTTTTTTGATAATTCAAGTACGATTCTTCTTTTTCTCAATGTTAACTTTTGTTTAATATATTTTAAATAACACATTTTCAAAAGACAAATACAAACTATGTAGATTTGTGACTTGCACCAAAATATAAACATGTCAGGTAAAAAAAAAAGTGAAAATAGGACTTTTCTGAAATTTTTAGCGGTTGTAAGTCTGGAACTCTATATAACTAAGAAAAATCGTTAGCACACGTAAAAATATATTCCTGAAACTTTCATTTTTATATCTTACCGAACAAAAATTTGTACAGGTGCTTAAGTTACAGATGCCTAAAAATAGTAAATTTTAAATTTTTGAGCCCTAATAGCTCTTAAATAGGGGGTGGTACAAAAAAATTTCTGAGCAAACCTATACTAATTCTATAAGTTCTTTCCGAAGGAAAGCTTCCTTTATGAGGGTAGAAAAATTGTGCAAAATATGGTTTTCAAATAACGGTAAACGGTTTTTTTAAACGGTAAACGGTAACGGTTTTCAAATAACGGTAAATTTAAATACTAAGTTTAAAAAAATGTATAGTTTTGATATTAATTTACAAAGTTAAAAAGAATACCTGTCGAATGACGTTTTCAGTTTAAAAAAATGTTAAGCAGGGCATGAATATACGCCTTTAAAAATAGGGCTTTTTCAAAGATTAAGGTGCTGTAGCTCCGTAATGGATGGGGCTACATAAAACAGTTCCACAAAATTAATATTTTTATTAGACTTACCCATGGTTAAAATATGTTTTCCCTATCTTTAACGGTGTAGAAGTTTTGTAAACAGAGTTATTCCCCCTTACGACATGTACGCCTGAACAGGAATGGCTGTGTAACTTGAAAGAAAAGCAATTTATAACTTGACAAGAAAAGAAATTGATACAGGTGATAATGTGAATGCAATATCGAGATTACGAGACCACAGAATTTACGACAACGTGAGACTGTTTTTGTCGTACTTCCATCATCAGGATGATATTTGCTACGAAGGTATGATTCAGACTAGTTTAAAAGTAAACTAGTTCAGACTCATTCATCAAGAGGGATTGCCAAATAATTATAAAGAACTTTCTAACCTGCACCTAATTTATCTCGAGAACATAGGAGTGTCTAAAAAGGAAGCACTTCAAGATCTAGCTTATTACAGGAGACATATTGAAAACAAATATAGGGAGCATTTGCAGAAAATAAGACAAACTTGGCAAAATTATATGATCGGTAAACCATGATGCATAATACACTGCTTAATTTGAATATTGTACATTTTAATGCCAGAAGTCTCAGAAAAAATATTGTTTAAATTGAATCATTTATAAAAATTAAAAAATGCATTGACATAATTATGATTGGTGAAACTTAGATATATTTCGATGAGGAGATTTTGTTTAATATCCCTGGGTATACAGCTTCATTTATTTCTAATAATTTGAATAGAGGAGGTGGGGCTGCTATTTATGTCAAGCAAAACATAGATTATAAAATCCTGGAAGTCTCGGAACAGTTTAATACAATAATTATATTATTAGATGGCACTACTCCAGTTATTAAGCTTCCTGTGTGCTACAAGAGTCCTAGTGAAAATAATAGTGCATTTATATCACACTTAGATTCAATTTTTAATAAATATAAAAATATTGTGATGGTTGGCGATACTACTATTGATTTATTATCTGATACAGAGCTTTGCAGATCTTATAAAACAATGGAATATAACGCGATTGATATAAAGAATGGGTTAACTAAAAACGATGCTACTAGAGTTATAGAAAACACTTTTACAATTATTGATCATATACTATCGCATTTAAAAAATTAAAAGTATGATATAAAAATTACTACTCAAGATGTAGTTAATCTGGACCATAAAGCTATCATAATCAGGATAAATAAAATTATAAAAAAAACGTGAACCTATTTTCAACAAGGAAATATGTGTTACAAACATCCAAAAATTTAAGGTTCAAGTTAGTAATGTACTTCTAACAAGTAGATGTGATAGTGTGGATGATCTTATTAAAATATTACAATTGGTCAATGAGACCTCTACTGTGAAAAAGGTAAAAAGAATTAGAAAAGATAATTAGTGGATGACTAAAGAAATATTAGGCTTAATTGAAAAAATAAATAAATTATTTAAAAAGCTAAAGAAGAATCCAAATTGTCTGGAAATTCAAGCTAAATTTAAAGAATTGAAAAACATTGTTACAAGGGAAATAAAACGAGGAAAACAAAATTACTTTAGTTATAAAATTCACTTAGCTGGGTCTGACCATAGAAAAATCTGGCAGGTGCTCAACAGTACTATTATGAAAAAGGGGTCTGATAGTAGTAAAGTTATTAATGAAATAAATAATAATGGAATTAAAATATATGATAACTTTAGTATTGCTAATGTATTTAACACGTATTTCAGTCAAAGTCAAATATGATAGTACCAATACATAAGTCGGGCTTAACTTCCGAAATATTCAATTACACTATTACTCTCACATGTTGCTTGGGGAAGATATTTGAAAAAATTAAAAATGGTAGGATACAAAATTTTATTCAGAAAGTGGTAGGTTTGGATGCCAAACAATTTGGGTTTCAAAAAGATATTGGTACTGATTCTGCAGTTTTAGTTTCAACCAACTCTATAATAAATAAGTTAGATGAAGGAAACTATGTATGCTCAGTGTTCGTCGATCTAAAAAAAGCCCTTTGATACAGAGAACCATAATATTCTACTAGAAAGACTGCATGAAATTAGGACACGGGGAACTGCTCTTGTTTTTCTTAGATCTTATCTACAAGATAGGATCATAACTACAAAAATTAATGGTGTATTAAGTAACCAGTGTAACATAAATATTGGGGTTCCACAAGCATCAGTTTTACGACCTACTTTATATACATAACATTCAATGTGCTAATTTACAAGCCGATTACAAGATTTTTGCAGATGACACGTTACTTATTTATAAGTTTTAGAATTAGAATTCTTTACTAGTTTTAGAATTAGAAAAAACAATAAATGAGGATTTGCGCAAATATATTAATTGGCTTAAAGGTAACAAAATTAAAGTTATGATATATAAAATAAAGAATAAGGCAAATATAAATCCAAAAATAATTATAAACAATGTTGTAATCGAAAGAGTTACTACATAAAAGTATCTTGGTGTAACAATTGATGAGAAGCTGAGGTGGGAAAATCACATAAACAGAATTATATCAAAAATAGTGCCTTTGTTTGGGGCTATCAAAAGAAGTGAAATAAAACTGAACAGGCAAGCAGCTAATAATATGTATATATCATGCTCATATAATTTCACCTATTAGGTATAACATATGCAACTGGTCTAGTTACTCTACATGGATGAAAGAAAAAGTTAGTACCCTAATAAATAAAGCTATAAAAAGTTTATACAAATTTAGCTGGTTGACACCAACAGTTGATATTTATAAACGTACAGGTTATTTGATGCTTCCAGAAATTATTATTTTGGAAAAAGCTAAATTAATTTTTAAACTAGAAAAAGGAATTTACAGTAAAAATATTCAACTTATAAAAAGAAATAGTGTACATAGCTATATCACAAGAAGCTTGAACTATTTAATTCATGTCAGATCCAGAACGGAGTTATCGCACAGTAGCTGCCTATCTTCAGCTATAAGAATCTATAATAAGCTACTATAAGAGCTGAAACATCAAATTATTTACTAAAAAACTTAGTACCTATTAAAGAGTAACTCTCTACCATACATACATACATATGTACATATATAATAACTAATCATAAACTACATAAATAGTTTATGTAACTAATATTGTAATTTTATGCAGATATTAATATTTATGTATTATATATAATTTATATACCTACATACATGTATATTTTTGTTTTAACTTCATTTAGTATTAATATTAGATGTAACTGTGTTCTTTTATCCCAAATCATCTTGATTTGTTTATAGCACAATTAAAAAAAAAAAAAAATTCTCTTGTCAATTCGTTAATATAAATAACATAGTTCATATTGCTTTTCGAAATAAAATGTTCATTATTAGGTAACTTAAGCGTAATACCTAGTAGCATTTTTTGTAGGATAAATGCTCACTTCGCATAATTGCAGTCTAAACATAATTTAATATATTAAGATGCCTCAAAAATACGTATATTAGAGGAACCAGTAAAGGCAACTAGACAATTGAGCAGTTGAGAAATGCTTTAGACACAATTAAAAATTATGTTAAATCGGGAAGCTGCGAGGATGTTCAATATACCAGAATCTATAATTCAAAAAGCAAAAAAAAACTGTCCTATATATGTATGTAACTACTTCAAATTTGGCCGACGTTTTCAATGTTAAACGAGAAAAAAAATTAGAAGACTACCTAATTACTTTATCAAAAATGTTTTACGAGCTTAAACCAATTGAATCAAGAAAAGTAGTATGTACATACATATATGATATTCCCGAATCAAATAAAATCAAACACAACTTTTCATTATCCAAAATTAGTTGGTACCGACTTGTTTCCCGCTTTTTTAAGAAACGATTAAATAAGTCTGAACAAACTCTTTATGGGACATTATAACAATAAAAAGTCTTCCTTAAGGATACTTAAATTAATACTTACTATTTATTTATTTTTAAGAAATTGCAATTTTATGAAATGTATTAAATTATAAAAATAATATATAATTTAAAAAACAATAAAGATTTTAAACCTCTGAAAACAAAATTAGTCTGATCGGAATGCGGAAACGGATCGCGCTTGAAGTTGGTTCATTAAAAAAACAAATTGTACACTTTAAATAAAAAACCTAGTCATATTACGAAATTTTATAGAAATCCATTATGTTTGATATATTACAGTATACATTTACATCCATTTCCTATAATTAACATGATAAAATATTTTTGGTTATCAATCAATAGAACAATATTACCATATATCAATTGCAACAACCATTTAATTTACATTTATTAAATTCTATAATCTCATTTTTTGAATCTCTTAATTTTGCTAGAATTTATATTTGGCTAACCAAAATTAATTCAAAAATGGTAAAATAATTTCTTTAATTAGCCATGGATTTGTATGCCAACATAAATGATTTACATGTGGTCTGGTTAAGATTAGAAGCCTACCAGTCTCATTAAGTGTTCTTAATCCAATTGTATCATGCACGAAGATATCCTGTTTATTTAGGGGTATAACGTTTAAAGTTTCGTTATAAAATTCAAAATGGCTAAATTAAAATAATTTCTTGTTATTTTATGTAGATAAGTGATATACACTAAATAATACCTTGATTGCCAAGGCGTAATAACACCATCATCTGGACCTCCTATTAAAATTAATTTTTTTAATTTAATTAAACCATTCTTAAAACTAGTAGAATTCAAAGACAATATTTCATTATTGATATACGGTAAAAATTTACTAAATTTGAAATAAAGTTTTTGGTTTAAAGGATCATTCCAATAGCCACCAATAGAAGTATGTTGACCTACGCGAGAATAGAACAATTCAAATGCTTCCTTTGCGACTAAATTTGGAAAAATAAGATGTAAAAAACCATCTAAAATTAAAACAAAATGTTTTACATACTTACACACAAAAATTATAAACAAACCCCCATACTGCCCTGCTTGTGGTGAGGATAAAGATATAAAGTTATGGACATTATGTTCTGGATATGACTGAAGTGTAGCTCTTCCCAATAAACCCCCTTGTGAATATCCTATTAAATGTATTCCTTCAGGGTGAACAGTTTTTATTTGCTCTAAATACTTTTTCAATTCTTTTACTTGTCTCCACGATGGTTCTAAACTATTCCAATATGGAAACTTACCACAGTTATATACTTTGGTACCAGGATGAAACTAAAATTAAATACAAAAATTTCTATTTCAGATTTACCAGTTTTATTGTCTGACATTTACAAGTTTTATTGTCTGTTCTAATAGCACCATATTCTCCTTCCCAGACAGAATACCATGGAATAATACAACCGGCTTGTATGATGTACCAAATCCAATAAATAAAAAAAATAGTATAAATTTATAATTATTCATACTTTAGTTTGTCTATTAACAAATTTGAAAGCCAAATTTACAAAACAAATTTGAGAACACCATAATTATAAAATAAGAATTTTGTGCAATTTTTAAAAAGCAAACTATTCAAAAATCAAAAAACTCCGTCTTTTTGTCAATATTAGTTCAGTGCTGACTCTGCTTGCTGTGCTGTGCTAAGATGATGCTGAGTCCAGCGCTGTCGTTTTAAAATTTTGAAAAGTAGTACGAAGGAATTTAAAACGGAAATTTTTACACCAAAACGGAGTAATGTGAGGAATACAAATAAATAAAATAAATTACATAAGAATTTACAAATAAATTAAATAAATTACAATAGAATTTATAAATAAATAAATTGAATTACATTAGAATTTACAAATAAATAAAATAAATTAAATTAGAATTTATAAAATATAAAATAATTTAGCACCTAAGTTCTAAGAACTAAATCTGTTTGTGAAACATGATATGTAAAAATAAAAAATTCATAACAGTACAAAATGAGATGTAATGTAATTTAATGAGAGAGCAACTATCATAAGATATTGCAAATTATACTTCTTTAGATTAAGCCATACATAACCTACATTAATTTTTAAAAGACCTGGAGAGATGAAAGCTAAAAGCTAGTATAGAAATCCGTTTTTTCCAAAAAAAAGTACAAGTAGTCTTATGGAAAAAAAATAGTAGTCCTCGTAGAAATCTGGAAATAAGACAAAAACTACAGATTTTTTTTAATTTCGTCCTAAGGAAGCATTAAAGTTCCATTTTTTTACTTTTTTTTAATAAAAAGAAATTTTTAAAAATTGTAAATTTTCATTCATAAATATGCATTTTACAAAAATGTCTTCCAACCACTTTTCAACAAAAAAAGCTTCTGAAAAACTTTTTAAAAGAGCATTGATTTGGTACATTACTGAGCAAAAAAATGTTGAAAACTAATTTTTATTGCAATAGCGATTTGCTTTAATAAATAAAGTAAATTTTTTAGAATGCATATAAAATTAAGTGCAAAAAATAAACTATTTAATTATTTTTACAGTAAGTTAATTTATGTTAACTTATTTAAAATTTTTATTAATATAATGAAATAAATTAATATTATAAGTTATTCCTACGTTTGAGGTAGGGGATATGACGATTTTGTTCAAAGTGGTATCGGCCTTAAACTAAAATAATAAAAAAAAATATATTAATACATACAAAAAATATATAAATAATTTTTTAACAAAAAAGAGAAACAAATAATATATTATATTTAAAATAAAATTTAATAAATAAAGTAATTAATTTACAACAAAACAATATTAAAACAATTAAAAAACAAAAAAAATATCACAAAAATCGATGACATGACAATGACATGACGATGGTATCACAACTATATTTAGGTACCTTCATATCTTAAAGGTTAATTTGGTCAATAATAATATTTAATTTTTCGCGCTTTTCAATATAGTTCAATAGGTTTGTTTATTAGTTTTCAAAACAGGACAGAATAGCAAACAATTAAATGTCAAACACTTTCGGACAACTTAGAACAGAAAGAGAAATGAACGCTTTTTTGTACTTTTTTATTCTACTTTTTCAGTTGTCAAAAAAATTTTATTATTATTGTTTAATACCTTTAATGTCTAATCTTTAATTTTTAAATTTCTTTTAAATTTTCACAAATTCACTTTTTTCACCATTTTTCCACCATTTTTCACTAAAAGAAATTATTAATAAACATTCATATACATGCATCTGTCAAAATTAAAAAAAAAACAACAAAAAAGCTTGTCCAAAATAGTTCTTAAAAAAATTCAGAACAGAAAAGTACAACCTAGAACACTTTCAGACAACTTAATGAACACAAATCAGAACACAGTTCTGAAACTAATGAACGCAAAAACTAAGTCTAAAAAAAACGAAAAAACACAATTCAAATATATATGTGTATTGTAATAGTTAAATTAAGAGAATAAAGAATAATATAAATAATTATTTTTTTAATTATAAAACACCTGTTTTATTTCTGGCGCAGTCGGTAGGATACCGACACTGTAACAAACATAACCTACATTAATTTGTAGAAGGCCTGGACCATAGATATATTACTAATAGATAGGCAGTGAAGAAAATATTTTCAGCCAATTTTGAGAAACAGCTGAGTGAACCGTGCAAATGTATTGCTTTAGTTTCCTCAGAAATAGGTTCCTAAAAGGTGAAATAAATTCATTTTAAATTTTTTTAAGGATTTTATCACTTATTTTGTTACTTTACAAATAGTTAAAATTTTAAATAACCTTAATTAAATTAAATTTTAATTTTAAAAACAAAATATATAAATTATTAAGTAATATAAAAACTTAAAATCTCTGAATGAAACTGGTTATGAAAAACTGCTTTACATTATTTTAATAAATATAAACAGCTGAGTGAACGAAATGTATACATATTATAAAATGCATATGTATTTTTTTGACTGAATACCTTAAGATAGAAAACACATAAGAAGAAAAGAAACGACTATACCTAACTTCCCATCTATTAGTTAATATATCTATGGCACAAACACATTTAAGTATTTCGATGTCCAGGTCTTCTAAAAATTAATGTAGGTTATGGTAACAAATAATAAAAGATAGTGAAATTTGTTTTATAACAATAAAAACAAACAATTAAAAACATTTTAACGTTGCAGTGAACTTTTTTTAAAGTTATTATCGGTATCCTAAAAAAAAAATAATAACGAAAAAATTATTAAAGCCGAGGTTTTAATAACTCTTATTTAATAAGCAATAATATATATATAAACTCTGATAATTTATAAATAATTAAAACAATTCAAATCAAAGCATAAAGTAAAATAAAAGATAGCGAATTGAAAAAAATGGCTCTAACTTTCAACGACATTATTAAAGAAGCTCTATCCGATCCCCATTTACGGGGAACGACTTTTACTGTCTATCCTCATTTATCAACGAGGTGTAGACTTTAATATCGTTAGTAATCGACAATGACGTCGGTCACGCCTACAAATAAACAGAATTCTGTTTTCAAAAATACAAGGGGAAGCTGGGAGAAGATTACACACCGCAGCTTGGAACCAGGTAAAAGCACAATTAATAAAAAGTTTCAGAGTAACGGAATCATATTTAAAACTCAAGGAGCAAGCAGATCAAGTTAACAACAATGAAAATGTAAGTCAAATTTACAATAAATTAAATATAATATTAGATAAGTTAAATTTAAAATATTCATTAGATCCTTCTAAACCTAGCGAGTTCAATTCTACCAATAATGAAAACTCTATTTTAGAAAAATTTCTAAATAAAATAGAGCGGGTAGACGCTATGTTTAAAAGGACCAAAAATTTAACAAAGCTCAAAGAAGCTTACCAAGCCCTCGTTGAGACAGGGGTAAATAATGTAATTATTAGAAATGGAATTTGCTTCATACGATAAGAATTCAAATAAAAAATGTTCATATAGTAATAAAAATAATGATCGTAATAATAACAGTATTAATATAACACCTCCAATCTAGCTTACGGAAAGACTAATTACCGAAATTTTACAAATAACAACCAGAATTTTTTTAATAATAATACTTCTCATAACAGCCGTCAAAATTTTAATTCTAATCAAACTCGTTATAGTGGTAATTATAGAACAAATAGTAATTTAGGTAGTTTATAAATAAATACGTAGAACCAATAGGCAAGACAGAACATACCGAAAATTTTCATTTAGCGCCTCGAATAATAGATTAACTATAATGGCTTTTCACATAGAAGGAAGAAATGTAGATTGTTTGATAGATATTGGAGCAGCTACCTCTCTTATAGACGAAGACATCCTTTCTCAGAACAGAAACTTTAATTACGCCTACCTCATTACTAACATAAACCAATTAGTATCGTTGCAACTGAATAATGACTTGACCAGGACTTATTTGGAAAACTAAAAAACAATGATCTAAACAAAGAAGAACAAAGTTTTCTAAGAAAAGTTCTACAAAACAATCAAGATCTCTATTTTAAATTCTACAAAAAATCAAGATCTCATTTGCAACTAGAGTCGGTAGATCTTCTAAAACAATAATCGATCACTTTATAACAGACTTAATTAAATACAAATATTTTTTTCATGTAGCTAATACGTGTTTATCTGATCATAAAAGTATATGACTAAGTGTAGATGTTAATAGAATAAACCCACAATAGAAAAAACAAATCAGTTCAAGACAATTCTAGACTATGAAAGTATAAACAATGATAATAGTTGGTCTAGAATTAATTCATCAGTAAGGTTTGATGACATGAATTAAATAATAAAAAAGAAAGGGTTGTACAAAAAATATTTAGGTAGTTACAGATAACTCAAATTTACATAAAATAAAAAATTATTGACATCTTTGTATTAAAAACGTAAATAAATTATTTTAAACTGTTTTAAATGATAAAATAAACATATTTTATAATTTATTTCAATGTTCAATTGATTCTAAACGTAACTGCCAACATTTTTAGTAATTTTTATATGTAAATGCAAAATTTTTATTTTATACAAAAAATTAAAATTATTGAAAATGTAAAATTTATATTTTGACATTTTTATATTGGAAATGTAAAATTATTAACTCATGAAAATAATATTTTTTATAGTTGAAACCCCCGCGAACAATTCAAGAAATCCTCTTTTTAAATTTGGCAAGTAAACCCATACGGCAAGCATCTATTGATACTTCTTTTCCTTGTTAGAAACCAAAAAAATAAAAGTTAACTTTCTTATATGAAAAATTATATTTTTTATAGTTATATACAAACCCCCGCTAACAATTTAAGAAATCCTCTTTTTATATTCGGCAAGAATCAATTTATACATTTTTTCTAGCATGAAATCAAAAATAAATAATTGTTTTTAATCTGACTCTAAAAAAAAAAATTTTAGTATGTCAATTCGGCATACCTATTTCATACATAAAAAAATTAAAATTTCAATTCTAGTATATATGTATATAAAAATAAATTATTACATAAAGAAACTATACATAGAGTATTCATCCAGTACAAAATTTTTTAGTCAATTTCTTAAAAACGTTTTGCACCCAAAATTACTCAAAATACATTTTATTGTACCCAAATTTACTCAATACTCAAAATATTTTCATTTATAAATTATAAGCATTTTGTAAATGAGACTAAATCATTTTTTACACTCGTAAATGTACTCGTAAATGTACACTTAAATGTATTTATATTACTTATGAAAATAATATGAATGTGTAAAATGTAAATAAAGAATTTCTTTAACATAAAGAATAGAAACTAATTTGCAATGGTATATAAATGGTATAATATCATTGTTGAATGTATTAATGTTTGAATGTGTGAATTATATTAATAATATAGTTACTCTTATAATAATTTTTATAATAAAAACCGTTAGTACTTTTTTCTTTCGTTAACAATTTTTAAATAAATATAAATTCATAATATATGATTTGCATAATTGCATGATTTTTTATTTTAAATTGCTAGCGTTCTTAACTCTTACAAGCATTATGGTAAGTACAAGTTACAATTTTAATTCTAATCAAACTCGTTATAGTGGTAATTATAGAACAAATAGTAATTTAGGTAGTTTATAAATAAATACGTAGAACCAATAGGCAAGACAGAACATACCGAAAATTTTCATTTAGCGCCTCGAATAATAGATTAACTATAATGGCTTTTCACATAGAAGGAAGAAATGTAGATTGTTTGATAGATATTGGAGCAGCTACCTCTCTTATAGACGAAGACATCCTTTCTCAGAACAGAAACTTTAATTACGCCTACCTCATTACTAACATAAACCAATTAGTATCGTTGCAACTGAATAATGACTTGACCAGGACTTATTTGGAAAACTAAAAAACAATGATCTAAACAAAGAAGAACAAAGTTTTCTAAGAAAAGTTCTACAAAACAATCAAGATCTCTATTTTAAATTCTACAAAAAATCAAGATCTCATTTGCAACTAGAGTCGGTAGATCTTCTAAAACAATAATCGATCACTTTATAACAGACTTAATTAAATACAAATATTTTTTTCATGTAGCTAATACGTGTTTATCTGATCATAAAAGTATATGACTAAGTGTAGATGTTAATAGAATAAACCCACAATAGAAAAAACAAATCAGTTCAAGACAATTCTAGACTATGAAAGTATAAACAATGATAATAGTTGGTCTAGAATTAATTCATCAGTAAGCTTTGATGACATGAATTAAATAATAAAACAGAAAGGGTTGTACAAAAAATATTTAGGTAGTTACAGATAACTCAAATTTACATAAAATAAAAAATTATTGACATCTTTGTATTAAAAACGTAAATAAATTATTTTAAACTGTTTTAAATGATAAAATAAACATATTTTATAATTTATTTCAATGTTCAATTGATTCTAAACGTAACTGCCAACATTTTTAGTAATTTTTATATGTAAATGCAAAATTTTTATTTTATACAAAAAATTAAAATTATTGAAAATTTATATTTTGACATTTTTATATTGGAAATGTAAAATTATTAACTCATGAAAATAATATTTTTTATAGTTGAAACCCCCGCGAACAATTCAAGAAATCCTCTTTTTAAATTTGGCAAGTAAACCCATACGGCAAGCATCTATTGATATTTCTTTTCCTTGTTAGAAACCAAAAAAATAAAAGTTAACTTTCTTATATGAAAAATTATATTTTTTATAGTTATATACAAACCCCCGCTAACAATTTAAGAAATCCTCTTTTTATATTCGGCAAGAATCAATTTATACATTTTTTCTAGCATGAAATCAAAAATAAATAATTGTTTTTAATCTGACTCTAAAAAAAAAAATTTTAGTATGTCAATTCGGCATACCTATTTCATACATAAAAAAATTAAAATTTCAATTCTAGTATATATGTATATAAAAATAAATTATTACATAAAGGAACTATACATAGAGTATTCATCCAGTACAAAATTTTTTAGTCAATTTCTTAAAAACGTTTTGTACCCAAAATTACTCAAAATACATTTTATTGTACCCAAATTTACTCAATACTCAAAATATTTTCATTTATAAATTATAAGCATTTTGTAAATGAGACTAAATCATTTTTTACACTCGTAAATGTACTCGTAAATGTACACTTAAATGTATTTATATTACTTATGAAAATAATATGAATGTGTAAAATGTAAATAAAGAATTTCTTTAACATAAAGAATAGAAACTAATTTGCAATAGTATATAAATGGTATAATATCATTGTTGAATGTATTAATGTTTGAATGTGTGAATTATATTAATAATATAGTTACTCTTATAATAATTTTTATAATAAAAACCGTTAGTACTTTTTTCTTTCGTTAACAATTTTTAAATAAATATAAATTCATAATATATGATTTGCATAATTGCATGATTTTTTATTTTAAATTGCTAGCGTTCTTAACTCTTACAAGCATTATGGTACTTACAAGTCGGGTTTAAATTTTTTATTTTTTTAATTAATAAGTATCGCATTTTAAAAATCAAAAATGCAATTTACCTATTGAAGCAAGATGAATAATGTACTGAAAGCCAAAAATGCCATTTTAAAAGAATTTTTTTTTTGATAAGAAAGAAAAGAATAAGATCGATTTTAGCAGAGAAAAAGCCAACTGGAAAATTTAAAAATATAGTGTATTATAATATAATAACAATTTTCCAATTGACGTAAAAAACCCAATTTTTATTACTTAAAATTAAAAAATATTCAAATATTTTTAAATTAAAAATTAAAACAAAAAATAATTATAAAATTATATCAGGGGCCTCGGTGGCCTATTGGGTAAGAGCGTACAAAATACGCTGTAAACACCGAGGGAGTGTGGGTTCGAATCCCACACACGTCGTAAGAGTTATTCCCCCTTACGACATTTGCAGCCACGCCTGAACAGGAAAGTCTGTGTAATTTCCTGTCCACATTTACGTGGTAGAGAAATGCATCAAAAAAAAAATTATATCAAAAAAAATAAAATATATAACAAAACAATAAAATATTATATAACAAAACAATTTTTTAACAAAAAAAATTCATTCACTAAAAAATTAAACATATACCTAAATAGAAGCAAATAAAATGCATTACTGGAAAAATAAAAATAAACTATATTATGTAGGTACATATATTTACAACTAACTATATTTACAAAATTTTGATAGCTAAAATGCCGTTGCTCGTGAATTGATAATGGAAAAAATAAAAAATAAAATAATTAAACAATTAGGTATAGGTATTTATATATATTATAATTACATATGAAAAAATTATTTGTTAAAACAGAAAACTACATAGTGAGGAAAAATTTTTGGGGCTAAGAAAAGTTATTAAGTTAAGAATTAATAATTTTAAGTTTTCTTTTAACAGAACCCTATTTATTTATTTTTCGTTTTTCATTATTTAACAATTTTTCTTTTAACCACTTTGCTTCCTTATTTAATAAAAGATTTATTAACATTTCTAAAATTTTTTTTTATGCGTATAGCAATTATCATTTTCACTGAACCATGTTGAATATTTTGGGGATTTTTTTGTGGCTTCTAAACGACATGATAAAATATTTTTTTTAAGTTTCTTTCGTGATAATTTTGCGAAAAATAGTGATCAAATACGCGCATATGAAAATGAGTTATTTCGAAAAAATTTTCAGTTGGAGCTTTTAAGTTAAGGGTTTCTGAATAATTTTTGTAATTTTTTTGATAAATAAATTGCTCCGAATCCAGTAATAAAATATCAGCAGATTTTTTTATAAATGAATTAGTACATTGATCACAAGAAATTTTTTTCATTAATTTAAAAATAATATAGCCACAAATGTACCTTTCGGCATTTTTCGACACAATATTTTCCTGTTCTGTTTTATCAATTTCTAAATTTTCTAACTGATTTTCTTCTAAATAATTATTACTATATTGGTTATATTATCATCGGTCTCATCAAAATTTCCCTCATTGGATTCCAAATCATTTTGTTCTGTTTCGTAATCTTTTAAATTATCTATATTAAGAAACTCTCCATCATCTTCTTCTATCAATTAAATTACATAATGAATTCTGCTTTTCTTTTTTTCTTTGTTGTTTTAGTTTTTTATTTTGAATTCTTAAAGCTAAATTTTTTTTTTTAAATAAATATTTCTGTTTTAATGAAACCTAATGTTTTATTAACTCCTGAGTATTTTTTGAAATAAAAATTTTCCTTTTTTTGAAATGTTAAACAATGCCTACAAAAATCATTTTTTTCTGAATTAAATTCATTTGGAGATACTGATACTGCTCGAAAATGTTCAAAAGGTACACTTAATTTTTCTTTTTTTTTTTGAATAAGTTTTACTTGCATACGAAGTTTTACTGTTTTCAGAAAAATTATGGTTTTCTTTACCAAAAGTTGAATGTTCTTTTGGCTGTGAGTTTATATGAGAAAATGAAAGATAAATGTTTTCATTAAACTCAAAAATATTATTATCGCGAGTTTGTGTTTCTTTAATTAAATATTCAGGTAAAAATAAAGAAGGAATAGCGCCTTTTTTTAGCTTTCGTCCTAAAAATTTTTTCTCAAAGTGGTCTTCGCATATAAATAATTTTTTATTTTTTATATTTTCAATACTTACGCTACACTTTGTTGCCCAAATTTCAATTAAAGTTTTTTTTTTTAGGAAAACTGTAAAACCTGTCAACAAAGTCCCGTTTACTTCTTTTGCATACTACGCGAGGTATACCTGGCCGACGTGAGTCTTTTGTTACATCCTTAAACATTCTAATATTTACAAACATGCATACACATGCAAATAGAAAGCATTAGAAATAGAAAGTATAGACATGCAATAAAATAACTACAAAGATTTAGAATAGTAACCGCGCCCAATTGTTTTGAAATTTTGCTATTTTGTACATTGTCCTATTCCTTTGTAATTTTGTACAATGAAAATTCTGTTAAAATAATGAATTTTTTTTCAAATTAAGAGTAGTGGTAATTAAAATAGTGGGACTACCACCCGCAAACAAATTATTGGGACGTTGATTGTATAATCAACTATAAAATCCCATTTTTTTTTTTACATATTTCAATAATATTGTATTTAATAAAGTGGGGGCTGCCGTCCCCAAACCCCCGTTAAAAAAATTATTGAAACCCTGATATGTATGTACGTACCTATTCTAAACTTTTGCCCTAAATTTACCTATTGCAATTTACCTATTGAAGGTTTAAACACTTGTTTCACTTGTAATTTAAATTTTAATATACATACATATTACAAAAATAGAAACCGCGCCTTTATTAGAAATTATACATAAAGTCAAGCAAAAATAAAATATATACATATATATGATGTATATTCTATCATCTATGTATACAAATGCACTATATACAAATACACTCTAGCGTTAAAAAAAAAAACAAAGATCTTATTGATAAACATTCCCAATCTCTATATCAGTTGTATAATAAAAAATGAAAACATGTACCTATATAGTATACTTATCTGCAAAGCAAAGCAAAATAAAACAAGCAAAGCAAAGTAAAACAAATACATATGGATGTATGTATATTGTAATTATTTTATTTAGAAAACTTTTTTTTTTGAAAGCTAAATTGAAATATTGAATATTAACAAGTATATAATACTCAAAAAATGAGTTAAAAAGACAATTTTTTTTTTTTTGAGCTTAAAATGAATTTTGCTCAATTTGTAAGCAATAACAAATTGAGAAATAATTTTTGAGTGGATGTGAGATACAAAAAATTGACTAAAAAATTTTGTACTGGTGAATACTCTATGTATATAGTTTCTTTATGATATAGTTTTGAAATTATAAAAATCTAGTACATATTTTTGTTAATAATTATTAATTACATTTACATACATAAGTATATCTGGTTATATTACGTACTTTTTAAAGATGTGTAAGACTAAAAATTTTACAGTACCTAAGGTCGAAGACAATATAACTATGGTTTTATAACTATAATTTTTTATATATAAGGCGCCAGTTATAGCTATCATTGAAATGCTTCCGGAAAAAACATTTCATTAAAAACTTATACTTTTTTCGGTATATTCGATTATAGCAATCAGAGAAAACTGTCAGTTAAATTATCTGTCAAATGGCAAATGACAATAATGAAGGCAAAATAAAAATAAATGTAATAAAAATTAAAAAGAATAAAAATTATTTTTTTATTTAATAATGTCATTGGCTGAATTGAGAAGAATAAAAAAGTATACATAAATTTTGTAGAATTAATTTTTTTTTTTACATTTTTTGAAATTTACATTTTAAAACAAAAAATTTTAAAACTAAACTTGGGCACCAGTTATAGCTATCATTGAAATGCTTCCGGAAAATGCTTATTTTCAATTTTTTTGCAGCAAAGACATATTAAATTTAACAAAAGTGTTGATTGGAAAAAATAAGCCCATATCGCACGACCTAGTTTTTAATAAACCATATCGCACGCCCACGCAAATTAACCTATATTTTAATTACCTTAAGTTTTAGAGAAACCGGAAGTGTTGTGACCTGGATTCTGTTAGAAGTTGGGGTAAAACAAGTCTTTTAGAGCTCTTTGATTGGATATTATAATAGGTCAACATGAAAATAGTTAGCAAAACTATTATATGTAAATATTAAAGCACGTGTTATTTAATGTTGGTGAACTAGTTTTAAAGTGTATCTTTAAGGAATGCGTGTTTTTTTTTGTGTTGGTTTACTATAGGAAGAAATACAAAATAACAATTAGCATCTTCGTTTTTTTTTTTTTTAGCAGAATATCTGGTTTAGATTACTATGTAGTATTTTAAAAAGGTAGAAAAAGAAAGAGGCAAGAAAAGTTGAATGCAAATAGATTGGTATAGTATAGTATAGTATAGTACGAACGTAGAATATATATCTACATATATATGTTGCATATAAAAAGGTTAAAAAGAAATTCAAAATAGAAATTAGCGTCCACATGTACCTTTTTCTTTTTTTCGTTTGATTAAATCTGGTTTTGTTTACAATATTTGTATATTATTTAAAAGATACAAAAAAAAGGTAAAAGAATAAATTGAATTATCAAGATAAATTTATTAAGAATATATTGCATTCTTAAATTTCTAAATACTTGGTATAGGATGGCTTGTATGTTATGAAATTAGAAGGTCAAAACAAAAAGGAAAATCAAAAGGGTATTAATTTCTATGTAGAAAATTCTAAAATAGAAACTATGTAATCAGAAGATTTAAATTGAAATTTGTAATTATGTCATACAGATGGTAGACAAATTACGTTTTCGTTATGTATTAAGTTGAGTATGATTATTTTTTCTAATTTTCATTTTAAAAATAAATTTCTCGTTTTACTTTTTTTTCGTTCTAATTAGGTGATACGAAATATAATAGTACATTGCCTACTTATATTGAATCATCTATTCTAATTTTTTTTTTTTTATATGACTCTCTAAAATAGTCAAATACCTCTCACAGAGCTTAAACTGAAAAGCCTGAGAAAAAAAATGTGAATAAAATGCAAACGTTTTTTATTAAATATAAGTAATTACTTTCTCTTTATTAAACATTTTTTTTTTAAACATCTATTATTTATAATTAAAATATATAATCTAAATAGCTGTAAAAAAAAAAGAAAAATTTAAAAGGAAAAAAAAAGTGTAAACAAGTAAAATACAGAATTTTGTTTTTTTTTATTAAATTTGTTTTTTATTTATTAATTTTATTTTTGTTACAATTTTATTGGTTAATTGCTAAATGTTTATTGCTAGTTTCATCAAGCAGTTTTAAATTTTCAGTGCTATCTCTAATTAAATAGAGATCACCTTTTAGAATTTCCTCCCGGAATTCCTTATCTTCGAATAGGTCCAGATAGGTTTTTGGTATCTGTTTCAAAAACCCAAGAGGGTCCATTAACTGTTGGTCTAACTTTTTTAATTGTATAGAGCGCATCTGGCTCCATATCTTTTACCTTTAAAAAAGTTTTTCTTTTTATTTTTGCATTAAATGATTCCAAACATCTTTTTCTTTTTGGTTGCTCATATGATTGGTGTTGTTCGTATTGTTGTTGTTGTTGTTGGGATTGCTGCTGGTGCTGTAATTGTTGCTGGTGCTGTGATGCTTGTTGGTGTTGAGGTTGTTGCTGATGCTGGGATTTCTTCCTCTTCGGTGGAAGCACAACCTGTGTTGGTTGTGTAAAGAAAAATATGTCTTCAGTGTTGTTGTCCATGCTTAATTATGTTGTTTACTTTGCTTGATTTTAAGTAAGACTATGATTTCTTCTATAAAATTCTGCAGTATTTATATTAAATAAAATTGTTAGAAATCTATAGAATTTACCAAAGCATATTAATTAAAATTTTAATTTATTGTAACTGCTTTCGGCTTCATAAATCAAACTACATTGTTGAAATATTTTCTATTTCAAAGAAAGATTCAAAAAGATGTAGGTAGTTTTAATTAGGAAAAAAAAGGAAGATATAATTTATTAAAAATACAATGTTGCAAATACTTTGTTTGAAGATAGGTGTTTACTGTAAAAACAAAATATTTGTGTTTAAACCTGAATTTATTCTATAAATTCCTTTTCGATAATTTATATCAAATGCAATTGCATGTAATATATACAATCTACTAACGTATATTTAATTAAAATTGAATTTATTGTAATTACGTTTTTAGAATTCATACATCTTACAAACATTGTTGCAAATATTTGCTTGAAGAAATTTTTTTTTTGCTCTAAAAACGAAATATTTAAATTAGTTTTGGTTAGTTTGGTCAAATAGCTGCAGCAAGCGAGTCAATACAAAAAAAAAAAAAAAATGTCAAAAAAAATTTTATTAGAAAGATTTTTTAATCATTCACCGGAGATAGAATCACTTCCTTATAGGATTGAAAGTGATTCAGCATCAGTAGTCAAACGTTTTAACGTACGCGGACGTAAAGTCAAGTTTATAATTAATTCAGTTCCTAATAACGTAGAACCGGTTAACTGGATAAAAAACGCATTGTATAAAATAATTCAAGATGTTACAAATGATTTGCACCCTCTAGATAAGGTAGGATTAACATTCTGTGGAGAAAGCTTTCAGCAATATGGTCCTGGATGGCTAAGTTTTAGAAATGCAGGCGATCTAACATTTTCTGATGTATGGGAAATGATATCAAAAATTTTTCAAAGTAATTCTGAAGGTAACTACTAAATAAATACTTCATTATTATTTTATTATTAATACTTTTATTTTGTTTTTATGTTACAGGTTTAAGCACAGATACATTTTGTCTTTCAGTTACTTCTGTAAGACTACCATTTGAGAGAGGAAGATCACAAAAATATTCATCATATGATGAGGAAAGCTTAAAGCGAAAGGGAATAATTTGCATTAAAAACAAAAACAATTTAGGTCTACCTCAGGCCTTAATTGTGGCAATATCACAAACTAAAAATGATAAGAACTACAAACACAAAATTCGTAATGATACAGGAAAATTACAAACTTTAAAAGTTATCGAACTAACTAAAAATGCAGGAGTAAAAATTCCAAATAAAGGTTGTGGAATACACGAACTCAAGTTTCAAGAATATTTGAAAAATTCTAAAATTATTGTGTACAAATGGGGAACAAGAGGCAGAGAGGTAATATTTGAAGGAATTGGACCTGAAAACGGTTAAATTTGTTGTTTTATAAAAATCACTACAACGTAATAAAATCACTGACTGCAACCTTTTGCGCCAGTTATTATTGTGAAGATTGCCACATTCCATACAACAACAAAAGTAATCATAGATGCACAGGAACATGTCCATGCTGTCAAAACAAATTTTATGCAATGATTGTAATCGTTCATTTCGAGGTCGAATGTGTTTAGATAACCATAGGGCGTCAAGTTCAAAACGCAACAGTATTTGTGACGAAGTTAAAAAATATTTGTCTTGCTTAAAACTTTATAGAGCCGACAGAAACCATGTATGTGATGAATACTTTTGCAAGATTTGCAGTAACTATGTTCCTGAGAATCATAAATGTTTTATTCAACAAAACAAAAATCAACCTAAACTAAAAAATTTTATTTATATATTTTACGATTTGGAAACACAACAAGAAAAAGCTTTTGGAGAGAAGTACATAAGAGGCATTCTATCAGATATTAAACTACATGAACCAAATTTGTGTGTTTTCGAGCAAAGATGTGACGCATGTATTTCGTTGTCCTCGTTATATTTTTGTGAAACATGTAATGCCATTATCAAAATTACCAAAGGCTTTTGATTTACAAATTGATTTGAAAAAGGGATATTTCCCGCATCTCTTCAATACAACGGAAAATAAATTATTATATTGGACCATTAACACCTGTTGAATATTATAACCCAGATACCATGAAAACTAACGAACGTCAAGTATTACTGAAATGGTATGAAAATCACAAAAATTATGAATTCTATATGGAAAATGATATTGTAAAATATTGTATAAATGACGTAGCAATACTAACGCAATCATGCTTAAAGTTTAGAGAATTTTTTCTTAGAGAATGTAACGTTGAACCTTTTCTAGAGGCCACAACTATAGCGTCTGCTTGTAATCTTGCATTTAGACGTAATTTTTTAAAACCAGATACGATTGGTTTAATACCCAAAAACGGGTATAGGTATTCAGATAACCAATCAAAGGCAGCTATTCAATGGATGGTTTGGGAGGAGGCAAAACGGAATATTAACATTAGACATGCTGCTAAACAAAAAGAAGCTGTCGTAGCCGGTGTAAAAGTTGATGGTTTTTGTTCAGAAACTAATCAAGTTTTTGAATTTTATGGATCTTATTATCACGGTCATCCTAACTGTTTTCCACGTAATCGTAATTCATATTTATATTATGATAAAAATGATACAATGAATGAACGATATGATAGAACTATTAGAAAATCTGATAGGTTGAAAAGATTAGATTATAATGTAATTGAAATGTGGGAATGTGATTTTTATTGTCAAATAAGTAAAAGCAAAATGAATTACTTAAATAACCATCCATTAGTACAACTTTCACCATTAAAACCTCGGGATTCTTTTTATGGTGGTCGTACAGATAATGTTTACAAACTACTACAAATGCAAAAAAGGAGATAAAATAAAATATATAGATATTTGTTCTTTATATCCATGGGTTTGCAAATATGGAAAATTTCCTGTCGGCCATCCAGATGTTTATGTAGGAAACGTTAATTGTACTAAACAAAATTTAAAAGATTTGAATGGACTTATAAAATGTAAAATTTTACCACCAGAAAATCTTATACATCCAGTATTACCTGTAAAAGAAAACAACAAATTAATGTTTTCCTTATGTCGCACATGTAGTGAGGAAAAAAACCTAAATTAATTTTGTTTACATAATGATAACGAAAGAGCTTTACTTGGAACATGGATTGTTGATGAAGTGTTAAAAGCTCTTGAATTGAAATATAAAATATTAGAAATTCATGAAATATGGAGTTACAACATATGTCAATACAATGGTGTAACAAAAACAGATGGTCTTTTCACACAAATGATGAACAAATTTTTAAAAATAAAACAACAGGCATCGGGATGGCCTAGTAACTGTATAACCAAAGGAAGAGAAAGAGAAGTATATAAAGGATTTTCTTAGAAATGAAAATATTCAACTAGAATTTAATGAAATTGTAAATAATCAGGTACTACGATCTTTTGCAAAATTAATGCTTAATTCTTTTTGGGGTAAATTTGGACAGAGAGAAAACTTACAAAAAACAATAATTATTAACCAACCTAAGAATTTATGTGACATGTTAACAAATCCATCTATAGACGTTTGTGGTATTCTTCCAGTAAGTGAGGAAAACATTATAGTTAATTGGCAGTACAAAGAAGAAGCAGGTGAATCATTATCTACTGTAAATGTATGTATTGCAGCTTACACAATTGAGTTCGATTAAAATTATATAGTTATTTAGAAAAACTAAAGGATAGAGTTTTATATTATGACACTGATTCCGTAATATATATAAGTCGTACAGGAGAATATGAACCCCAAACAGGGGATTTTATAGGAGATATGACCGATGAACTAGAATGTTATGGTGTTGGAAGTTACATTACAGAATTTGTAAGTAGAGGCCCTAAAAACTATGCATATAAAGTTCACAGTACGAACGACAATGAAGAAAAACTAGTTTGTAAAGTTAAAGGAATTTGTTTAAACTATACAGCCTCCCAAAAAATTAATTTTAATACAATTAAAGAAGCGGTGCTAAATGTGAAGGAAGACAACGATATATACATACTTTCACAAAATATTCGACGTAATAAAGAGCATAAAGTTATCACAGTTCCTGAAATAAACAAATATCAAACTAGGTTAGAAAAACGTAAATTTATGGAAGATGGTAGTTCATTTCCCTATGGATATAAAAGATCTAATGTTAATAATTAATTAGAAATATAATGTTTAAATTTTTATTTAAAAATTTTAGTATAAATAGCACAAATAAATATCAAATATGTTCAAATTTATTAAATACTTTTTTTTTTATTAATCCAAGTATTATGATCATCATTGAACCCTAACCATTTAACAAAAACTTTATTACCTTGTTTTTTAATAATTTTTTCTACCACGTAAGAATTTGGATATTTAACAGAAGTGAGTTCCTCTTTGTAGAAACCACCTGAGTAGTAATAGTAGCGCTTTGGCATGGGAAAATAATTATGCAAATTAGGTCAAAGTAATAGTAGCGCTTTGGCATGGGAAAATAATTATGCAAATTAGGTCAATGACCTTGGGCGTTTACTTTGTTGTTGAGAGCTTTTTTAAGGAATGTTGTAGTGTAAAAAAACAGGTAGCAAATTAGATGTCGTGATTGGCGTTTGCATAATTAGTTTCCGGAAAAGTGTTTGTAAATAATATAGAAGGTCAACTAGATAATGTGGAACAAGTAGATAGTGCAATGACCTAAACAGGTGTGTAGTATTTCTACCGGTTGCATGATTAGTTTCCGGAAAAAGCTTTTGTAAATAATACAAGTAAGTGCAATGATCTTGTTGTGATAGTATATAGTAACATAGATTATTGTAAATAATAAGAATTTATTTTATTTTTTAATAAAAAGCTTTCACGGTCAATCAGTTATTTTAACACAAGAATGCAGTTGTTATTTATGAGATAAATAAAATGCAGATATTGACCTTGATATTGTATCTTATTTTTAAAGTAATTTAAAAAAAATGTATTTATTGATTAATTGTTGTGTTTATTGCAGAAAAAATTTTTAAAGAAAAAATCCAGGTGTTTGAGAAAAATTTATGTTAATGTTAATTGATTTATTATATTAACTACTTTGTATTTTGCAAATAAAAAAGTCAGTTATTCTTAAATTTTTTGCTACTTTGTATAAGTAAATTAAATTT
This sequence comes from Poecilobothrus nobilitatus, assembly GCA_947095535.1. NCBI lineage: Eukaryota > Metazoa > Arthropoda > Insecta > Diptera > Dolichopodidae > Poecilobothrus > Poecilobothrus nobilitatus. Next base: position 162,033,004 of record OX352774.1, on the reverse strand, counting down.
TCTGTTATTGTAGATACAAATTAAAGCATTATAAAATCAAATAGATTTATTGTGTTGCAGAAAAAATTTTTAAAGAAAAAATGCAGGTGTTTGATATGAATTTATGTTAATGTTAATTGAATTATTATATTAACTACTTTGTATTTTGCGAATAAATAAACGTCAACTATTAGTATTTTTACATTGCAAATTTGAAGTGAGTTATGGCTAGCTATAAATGAGCAAAAAAAAAAAAATTAAAAATAAAAAAGCAAATTAGTTTCATATAATATCGTTTTTATTTACCCAAGAATTGTGATCTTTATCAAAACCTAACCATTTAACAAAAACCTGATTTCCTTTTCTTTTCAATATTTTTTCAACAAGAAAAGTGTCAGGATTTTTGACGCGAGTAAGTTCATACTCGTAAAAAGAACCTGAAATCGGTGTTTTTGTATAATCAAGTAAGTTGTAAGTAATTGGATCTGTGCGTTTTACTTCTTTAATTGTAAATATTTCTGTTGACCAGTTTGGTTGATAACCTTTTGCAAAGTTTCTTTTGTATTTACTTATGCGTACATAATCTCCAACTTTATATTTTGCTTTCTGATAAAATTTCGGTTGCATGTAAATGTTCTTCAAAATATATTTCTCGTTTGCTTTTGTAACTTTTTTAGGTTGAAGTTTAATTGTCCGATGATATGTTGAGTTGTATTTCTCAATGAGTGAGGGTAAAATAGATATCCATTTATAATTACCCTGAAAACTAAACTGTTTCCACATTGAATTTTTTAAAGTACGGTTAAAACGTTCTACTATGGATGCTTTCATTTCAGAATATGTATGATAATGATTAATTTTTTTTCTTTCCATAAGTTTTCTAAATTCTTTGTTAAAAAATTCTTTACCTTGATCAGATTGAATATTTTTTGGGAGTGTTCCAGCACGTTTGAAAATGTTTTGCATACCAAGTAAAACGTTATTAGCATTTTTAGTTTTAATTGGTTCAGCATAAGCATATTTCGAAAAGATGTCTATTACAATTAATAAATATTTATTTCCTTTGTTATACTTTGCATATGGAATCATTTCTACTAAATCAATTTGCCATGTATCGTTTAAACCTTTCTGATTAAATTTTCTTCGACGAAAGTTTCGTCTGGCTGGTCTATGTATTTCCGATACTATTTGTGCCCGTGACATTATACTTGTACCATTTAATCAGATTTTCCAATTCTATTTTATAATTTTCTATAGAGCAACAGTTACATGTATCCGGTCCAGATGACGAGTTGTCGTAAGCCCAAGGACAAAGAGCAAAATGAGTACCGTATATTGACGTAAATTTTTCTGTTATTGAAAATTCTTTAATGTATTTATACATGTGAAAAATACGTTGTTTATGCTCATTTAATAACACAGAGGAATATGATTTTAAAAACTCTTCCACTTCTTTTACCTCCATCTTTTAAATTGAGAATAAGTTATACACGTTTTTGCTTTTATATATTTGAAGAGCAAATCTAATTACCTTTCAATGACTTTTAAAACGCGAACCAATAATGATATATTTTAATCATCCATTTACAATGATGGTGGCGGGACCATCTGGATGTGGGAAAACAACATTTGTTTGCAACTTGATCAAAAATATTACTAGATTGATACATCCCAAAATTGAAAAAATAAAATGGTGTAACCCAGAAATTTCTGCAGTTCCAAGAAATATAGATTTCCCTGATATAGATTTTTATGCCGGCATTCCGGAAAAGCTTAGTGAAAATGAAAATAAACCTACTTTAATTGTTTTAGATGATTTAATGTTAGATTCAGCAAACAAACAAGTATGTGAACTTTTTACTAAAGGTTCGCACCACCGTAATTTGTCTATTATATTATTAACGCAAAACATTTTTCATCAGGGGAAATTCTCACGAGATATTTCATTAAATTGTAAATATTTGGTACTTTTTAAAAACCCTCGAGATAAATCACAGATTTTTCCTCTAGCTAGACAACTATATCCGGAAAATATAAAAGGCTTCCTGGGGGTATATAATGAATCAACATCAAACCCACATGGTTATATTGTATTAGATTTAACACAAGACATTAGCGATTTGTTTCGAATTAGAACCAACATATTCTCAGAGGAATATTGCGTTTGTTTTTGTGCTACCAAAGATTTAAACAATTGCTTAAAATATGAAACGGTTGAAGAAAAACCGACATATGTTACATGTACTAGAAAAATGCAACAACAAGAATTTTCGTAAAAATATTCTAAAATATTGTGATGATGATATAATAAAAACTATTGCTGAAATTGCAATTAATGTGTTAAACGGGAACAATAAAATATCACCATCACAAAAAACAAAACTAAAAAAATATAAAAAACAATTAAGACTCTTAGCGTGTCCACAAAAAGGTATAAAAGCTAAACGAAAAATGTTAATTCAACATGGAGGATTTTTACCTACATTAATTGGTACTATATTATCTGGTATAATAGGAAAACTTCTCAGTAAGACATAATGCAGCGAATGATTGTTATGTCACCAGAAATATTTTCAAAATTTAGCAAATTATTTCAAGATGATAAAAACTTAGATTTATTGGATCAAAAAATGAAAAAAGTTTTATATGATAAAAAATTAAAACCATTGCAAAAATGGTATTTATATCGTCAAAATCTCATTAAATACGGAATTAACAAAAGGCATACAAAAAAATTACCAGAAAAGTTAAATAATGTTACATTTAATACAGGTACTCAAACAAAATTCTTTTCTAAGCGAAATGCATATACAGAAACTGAATTACCTAAATACAAATCAACGTCAACACAAACTAAATTTTTACCATTAGTTACTGATGATGTGTTTGAATATGACCCTAAAAAAGAACATTCAAATATGGATGTTGATTTAACAAATTACGATTTAGATGATGAAAATTCATTTAAAAAATTAGCTCAAACTGAAATGTTGAAAGATGAAAAATTAGTCGAAAGACCATCTCTAAGCTCTGATTATCGAATGTTTGAAACACCAAGTGGTGATGTAATTACCGTTGCTGTACCATCTCCTGAAAAAAAGAAGACACTAAGATCGGCTGGTAGTTCAATTTCCTCAACTATACTTTCACAGTTTCCTGAAACAAAAAAACGAAAACTAAAACCTTTACTAAGAAGTCCAAAACTAAGAACTTCATCAACACCGGAGTGGACAACATATAAATAGTACAACATTTTATGTTTTAGAAGAAGTTAACAAAGATGGATAGTCAAGATGACTTCTATGTAACATTGTTTAGTAATGATAATCTAAAACTGTTTCCAGACAACACTTTAGCTTCATTCGAAAATAAATTACCTATTCACTTTGATTTAAGAAATGGTAATTGGAAAGTTGGTCTTTCAGAAATTTATCTGAACGATTTCCTACAAACAGAACAATTTAACAAAGAGAATTGTGCTTTTATTAATATTGGACAGTATAATGTTTATGTAAGAAACATTGAAAAACCTCTTGAAAAAATCAAAGTAACCAAATCTATAGGCTACACATATTATTCATATAACGATTCGGAATTACATTTAGATGATTGGAAGTTTAATTTTTTGCCAACGCTTATTAAAAATATAACTCCTAATCCCGGATTTACTCGAAACCAAGTTTTTACTGAATTTTTTAATGAAGTTTTGACATATATTTCTAATCCTAAAAATTATGATGATGTAACATTTAAAAAAGTGTCAGAATCTAACCGAGGGGACTTAATTCGAATATCGCAGACTTTTGATGAAGATAGTTTTTATATAAAAGTTAATCAGAGTTATAATGTAAAAACATTATTAACTGAATTATTTCAACAGAAAAAAAATATAAAAAATTTCAAAACAAAATTACCTGAACTATTCAAATTAGCTGTTGCTAAAAATAAAGATGAATTGAATGGAATGGTGTTGATTTATTCAGATATAGTTCAATCTTCTGTTTTTGGAAGTAGCAAAGTTCGGGCGTTGAGAGCTATCAACATAGAAAATTGTAGAATACCTACAAATACTGAATTTAAAAACGTCCATTACATACCTATAGAAAAAAATATTTTTGAAACAATAGCAATTAAAATTTGCAATCAATACGGTGATGGAATAAATTTTGTTTCCAGTTACTATCCAACAAAAATTGTATTACACTTTAAAAAGCATTGATTCCCCAAAAACAATATAAATACTACTACTCAAATATGATATCCTATCAAACATGGAAAGAGCTTACGTGAGATATTATTCCTCTCAGGTAGGAGGGGGAATCGACGATATTGGGCCTTTATTACAATTTTATCCAGCTATACAAAAAGGTCGTGGTTTTGGAAATATATTCGGAAGTTTAATTCGTTACTTAAAGCCAGTTTTTACATCAGGTTGGGACTTAATTAAAAAAGAGGCTGTAAACACAAGTAAAAATATTTTTAATGATATAGCATCTGGTGCAAACATAAAAGAAGCTGTAATTGATCAAAGTAAAGGCGGTATAAAAAATTTACGGAAATCAGTAGTTAACCAACTGCATTCGATGTATGGTGGAAGACAAAGAACTATAAAAAGACAAAGAGCTATTAAAAGACAAACAGTTTCTAAAAAGACACATTTGAAGTCGAAACGACGAAAAAAGCAAAGTAAAACATCCGACATATTCAACTAAAAATGGAATGTATGAAATCTGAACTTGATCTTTTTGCGTCATTACCCGTACAAACAAGTATTTTGCGTTCAGAAGAGGTAGCATACAATCCTTTAGCTTCTTTAGAGGCATCACCGTCAACTATTGAATTTGTTTCCCTTGGAAATGGAGATACATATCGAGATTTATCCTCCACCTATATAAAATTTAAAGTTCAAATATTAAAAAAAGATGGATCAGTTTGGAGTGCAAATGATAAAGTAGGAACCGGAACTGAAGCAAGACCAGCTCCGCAGCCCAGTGTTGTAAATAATTTATTACACTCTTTAATTAAACAATGTAATGTAACTCTAAACGGAAAAAACATCACTCCTTCAGACTCCTTATACCATTATAAAGCATACTTAACTACTTTACTAAATTATGGTACAGATTCCAGTCAAACACATTTGGAAGCATCTGGTTGGGAATTGGATAAACCAAATGTAAATGATTTTAGTAATTCTGGTTCTAAATCAAGACAAAAATCATACAACAATTCTACTGTAGTAGAATTAATGGGAAAATTACATGTAGATTTCTTCAATACTCCTAAATTACTTTTAAATAATGTTGACATTCGAATTGCTTTAGCCCTAGAAAAACAGGATTTTTTTATTTTCTTTAACGATGCCGATGAAAGCTATTTAAAAATTCTCGAAGGTACGTTATACATGAAACATTTAACAATTAATCCTAGTATATTGATAGCACATAATACTGTATTGGAAAAGGCTAACGCGAAATATTTTTATACCAGAAGTGAAATCAAAACATTTACAATTCCAGCTAACACATCTAACATATCATTGGATAATATATTTATAGGGCAAATACCAAAAGCTCTAGTATTTTGTATGGTTAATAATGAAAACTTCAATGGTAAGAGATCAAAAAATCCATACCATTTCGACCATCAAAATCTCACACAATTTCAATTATATGTGAATGGAGTGCCTACACCAAACTCTGCAATTGAAACAAGTTTTACACCGAATAATTCTTGTAATTCTCGAGCATATTTAACATTATTTAGCGGAACAGGTATACATCATTCTGATAGAGGACATCAAATTTCAAAAGAATTATTTTCAAAAGGTTATACAATACTGGCTTTTGATTTATCACCAGACGGCTCGGGAACAGATACATGTCAGAGTTTATTAAACCAGGGAGTAGTAAAGATTGAAGCAAGACTCAGCTCTCCATTAACTTCAACATTAACTTGTATTGTATTTGCAGAATTCGATGCTAATATCGAAATTGATAAAAATCGTAACGTCTACGTGAACATATAAAAGGAAGTTTAGCGAACCATCTCTATTCATTTCACAATGACATGTGCTCTAGTAGATTTATCGTTCTGTACGGACGATAACAATACAATATTTGTAAAAAATATTGCTGTGGCTGGTATTAAAGAAAAATGTAAAACTATTGTAAAAGAATTAAAGTATAAATTTCCTGTCAGAGATTTGAAAAAAACAGATATTGAGAATTACTCTTTTGGACATATCGATAACGAAAAAGTAACTAATAACTTAATAAATTTGCTTGAAAAATTCGATATAGTCTTAACAAATGGAAAACTTAAAGCAGAATTTTTAACAACATTTGTACGAGGAAATACTCGACTAATTGATATTTCCCGTTTGCAAGAAAATGAATACACTTCAGATTTCAAAGGTTCTGAAATGTAATAAGTTAACACATAAAATATTTAGAGGCGTTTATGCTCTTGATAAATTACCAAAACAAGTTTCAAAACCTAGTATTTTGGTGGTAAATACCGATAATTCTAATGAAAAGGGAACACATTGGTTAGCAATATTTGTTCCAGTTCAAGGGTGTGCAGAATATTTTGATTCATTTGGAAATCCCCCGTTTCACAATGAGATTATAAAATTTCTACAAAATCAATCAACATGTTTTGTTTTCAACAATAAGCGTTTACAAAGTAATTTAACATCTGTTTGCGGACATTATTGTTGTGTATATCTATGGATGCGAAGTTCCTGTAAAAGCATAAAATATTTTCTTAATTTATTCGACACATCATCCCCACTTAAAAACGATAAAAAAATACAAAGAATATTTCGAAAAATTTTTAAAAAATGAGGGAGAAAAAATATAAATACAAAATTCTAAAATAGAATTCATCAGTTAAAACAAGAAAAATGGAGCAATCAACAAATTCGGAAGTCATTGAAAAACAAAAAAGTGAACCTCCGCAAAATCTTTTGTTAAGCTATATCTATTATTTGGATAAAAAACAAACAACAAAAATACAAATTGGATTTAATGTTGAAAATTTTGCTGCAACAATAATTTTCCAACGTCATCAAAAAGTCATTTGTGAGATGAATTATTTGGCGTGGTATGCCTTTTATCAAGATTTTACTAACAACCAACATAAATTAAATTCAAAAGGATTTGCGCTAACATTTAATCATACCGGGAAAACTAAAAAAATTACATTGCAGTTAGATGAGTACACCCGCTTTTGTCTTATGTTAGACTTTATACAAGCAGTGATGTCATATAACAACGGAGCTGAACTTAATATAAGAGAATATGTATTCAAATATTTTGAGAGATGTATTGAAAAGAATAAACTAGGATTGGAACAAGAAGATTTCTACATTCCAATGAATTTACACATAGCTCAGTGTAATTATTCCAGACTATTTTATGAAATACCTATGTTTTTGTCAGAAAAATTATCTTGGTCAACAATAAATAAAACAAATATTTTTTAAAACCAATTATTTTCTTTTATTAAATACATATATAAATTCATACAATTTTTTACAGCACATCTTTTTAAATTTTCAGTAATGTTATGGTGAGGGCAAATGGTTGTGAAATTCTTTAGTTTCTGAAGAGATGGAATGTCATTATCTAAGTTGATAACTTCTACTGAACTCGAAACAAATTTATCTAAAAATTCCTTTTTCTGGTACCCCTTTACGTAAACGACGTCGAATGAATTTAAATGTTCCTTTAAGGTATTTTTAATTGCTGAATATTCTATAAAGCCATCATCCCAGTCAAGACCATTTATTTGTGTTTTATTGAATTCATTTTGCTGTTTAACATCAGTATTTAACTCTTCGAACGAATAAGGTGCTTTAAACATAAATAGCATTGGTATCAGTGACCCATCAGCTATCAAAGCAAATTCCTTCAAGAAATATTGCTTTTTATTTCCAACAGTAAATTGTAAATCTGCTACTGCCTTCCTGCTGCTCATTTTGTACCTGACTATTTTAAAATAGCTTGAAATCCTATAATTTATAACTAATACGATTTAAAAAGAGTGGAAAAAAAAGGGGAAGGGAGCCTTTAGCAGTAGCATAAACCGATACCGGACCCTCAAAGACAGATACCGGACATCCGGGGACCCCATCCAGAATCAAGAAAAGGGGCGCCTGATTCAGGCCCCGCTTTAAAGAGACCGAACCTCAGGGGACCGGATATCGACTCTCCAGAAACAAGGGTTGATTTAAATGGATTAACCTGGAAAAAAAAAACGTGCAAAGAGTTACAAAAATCTTGCTGACTAATATTTTAACTCCTCTACATAGTGATTTTTATATTGGTAGCTACAAAGTATTTTAAATCTTAGACATAGTTTAGAGAATATACAGTCATTAATTATTAATGAAAATGCAAAAATATAATTTGAATATTTTAGAAAGTATTATGTATGATGCAAAATATTATGTATGTTGCATAAAAAGTATAAATTGATTTAAGTTTTTAAATTATTTTTAATTAATAATGGAAGTACAGGAGCCGTTTGAAGAAATAATTGGAAAATGCGATATTTTCCAATTAGAAAGAACATTAACATTCAATTACGAAATTGAAATAATAAAAAATTGATTAAACTTCTTTTTAAAAAAAACTTTATTTTTTTCTTTTAAATCCAAATGGTACAGAACTATAATTTTCATAAAACCTTCGTTTTTCTGCTTTTAACCTGTATATCTTTGTTTCTGGAACTGTAATTACCCTATGATCATTTGTTCTTCGAAAATTTTTGTACAGAATATTTACACCGGCTTTATCGTTCAATAAAACCATTTCCTTAATTTTTTCAAAATTGACTAGTTTTGAATTATTATAATCTAGTTTAATTCCTTTTACTTTACAAACTACTGCATCGCTTTGTTTGTCAGAAGAAAATGCTTTATATGCATAATTTTTTGGTCCACCGCTAACGAATTCTTTTATGTAGCTGTCAGATCCAAATGATTCTAGTTCATTAGTCATATCTCCGATAAAATTGCCTATGACAGGTTCATATTCACCTTCTTTTGACACATATATGACGGAATCAGTGTCATAATATAAAACTCGTTCTTGTAAATTTTCCAAATATTCATACAATTTTAAACGAGCCTGTGCAGTTGTATAACTTGCAATACATACGTTCACTGTACGCAATGAATCTAAATCTTCATTTTTATATTTCCAGTTAACTAAAACCGTGTCAGAATTGATAATCATTATGTGCAATACATCTTTGCTTGGATTTGTCAATATAGAATAAAAAGTAGCTGGACTTTTTATTATCTGCGTTTTTGTCTGATTTTCTCGTTGACCAAATTTTCCCCAGAAAGAGTTCAATATAAGCTTACTGTATGATCTTTTTCCAGGGTTTTTGTAAATATTTTCTGTATCAAGTTTAATATTTTCTTGTTGGAAAAATTGTTCCAAATAATTTTGTTTTAATTCTTCTGTGTTGCAATCTTTAGGCCATCCAGAAGCTTCCTGTTTAGTTTTAAGAAATTTGTCCATCATCTCTGTAAATAATCCAGGTTCACAGTTGTCTTTGTTATATTGTTGTACCTTATAACGCCAAATTTCATGAAATTCAAATATTTTATACCCCTTTTTTACAGCTTTTACTACTTCGTCTATAACCCAAGTTCCTGTCAGAGTTCTTTCTTTATCAGAATGAAGGCATTCATCTTGATATGTTTCAAGGCTGCAAGTGAAACAAAGCGTAAACATTAATTTATTATTTTGTTTTATTGGAAGAAGAGGGTGAATCAAATCAGTTGGTGGAAGAATATCACATTTTATTAAACCATTAGTATTTTCTAAGTCAACTTTAGAACATATTTCATGGCCCACTAAAACTTCAGGATGTCCTACTGGAAATTTCCCATATTTGCACACATAGGGATATAATGAGCAAATATCTATGTATTTTATTTTTTCATTTTCTTTTGCTTTGTAATACATAAAAGTGTTTCCAGTTCTACCTCCATAAAAAGCATCTCGTGGTTCTAAAGGAACGTTTTTTAAAAGGGGGTGATTTATAAGATATGACATCTCATCTTCTTTTTCTATCAATTGTTCTCTAAAATCACATTCCCACATTTCGATCACTTGATATCCAAATGATTTTAATCGTTATGTTCTTGTTATGGTATTTTCAAATCTGATATCAAGAGTATCATGTTTGTTTCCTTGTATTGATTCATTCCTCTTATATGGAAAACATTTTGGATGGCCATGAAAATAGCACCCATGGAATTGAAAAATTTGTTTTGTTTCTGAACAAAAACCATCTACTTTTATATTTTTTATAATTGCTTCTTTTTTCTTTGCTGCATGTTGAATATTAATCTTTCTTTGATCCTCTTCCCAAATTAGCCATTGAAGAGCAATTTTTGATTGATTGTCTGCAAATCTGTAACCTTTTTTGGGTATCAATCCTATAGTTTCCGGTTTCAAAAAATTTCTTCGAAAAACTAAATTGCATGCTGAAGCAATGGTTGTAGCCTCAGTGAAAGGACATACATTATTTTCTTCCAATAGGAGTTTTCTAAATTTAATGCAGGCTTCAGTTAAAATATGTACATCATTTTTGCAATATTCTATCAAATCACGTTTCATATTGAACTCGGTATTTTTGCTTTGTTCATACCAATCAATAAACATTTTTCGATTTTCTTCTGTCATTGTATCAGGACTATAGTAGTGCATAAGTGGTATTGGCCCAACATAATTTATATTTTCTGATGTATTGAACAAATGAGGAAAATAACCTTTTTTTAAATCAGTTGATAAATCGAAAGCTTTAGGAAGTTGTGATAGTGGCATTGCAAAATAATTAATAGAATCTAAAAACCTTATATTTTTTATCTGCATCTGAATAATTTTTGTACCCCTCATGATTAATTTTGGCTCTATCTCACTTTTATGCAGCAATTCATTTAAAATAAACTGGTGATCAAAACTTTGTCCATTATGAGCTATTACAACAACTTGTTTAAATTTTTTAGCCATTTTAAAAATGTAATCAACTAAATTTGGAATTACATTTGTGTCAAAAACTGTTGTTCTAAAACCACATTTAGAACAAAAATGTAACTTCTCTTCTTTTATGCAATGATGACATCTTATACTAAGAACACATAAATTAGGTTCATGTAGTTTAATATCTTCATTATTGTTTTTAACTAGCGTTTTTTCTTGCATTGTTTCTAGATCGTAAAAGATAAACACAAAATCATTAATTTTTGGTTTGCTCTTATCTACAATAATATAACAAAAATGATTTTTTTCTACACTTTTGTTACAATTTTTACAAAAAACAGTATCACATTTATGTGGTGAATCAATCTTTCTAAAATATGTTTTAAAACAAATTAAGCATTTGTGAAATTTTTGACATGTAGTAACTGTTTTATGATTTTCAAAACATTTTCCACCTCGGAATGATCGTTTGCAATAGTTGCATGTAATAGTTGTAGGTATATTATTACATGCAGGAGACTGTCGACAACAAATACAGATACCTTCACAATTATGATAATTTGCGTAACCTACATTACATTTTTTACAGTAATGGTTAATGCAAAAAACCGCTGTCAGCGAAATAATAACGTTAAAGTGATTTTCGTAATATAATAAATTAATTCTTTTGCCATCGTTTTTACCTTCAAAAATTATATTTTTGTTATTAGCATAATCGTAAACAACGATGTTATATTCATCCCCATAATAATCCTGTATTTTTTTAAGTTCAGATATTCCTGCACTTTGCGTTATATTTAATTTTGTTTTTACCATCAGCTCTAATGCTAGATTTTTCTGCATCTTCTGTGTATCTTGGCGAATTTTTTTATAATTCATGTCACCATCTATAAAAGCTTTTCCTACTACAATAGCTCGGAGTAAGCAAAGATTATCATTATTTTTAATGACAACAATGCCTTTTCGTTTTAAACTTTCTTCATTGAAAGTAAAATAATTTCTCCCTCGTCCACTTCCAGAAGGCAACCGTACAGTTGTAGTTGTTAGTTGAAAAGAATCAGTATTCAGGCCCTCCGAATTACTTTGGAATATTTTACTTATTAGTTCCCAAATATCTTCAAACTTCACTGAACTTGCAAGCTTAAAATTCATCCAACCTGGAGTTCTCTGTTGAAAGTTATCAGCAAAAAATACTATACCAATGAGATCATTCGGTTCAACGTTTTCCACCGAATATATAACTATTTGATTAATGGCTTCTTTAGTATATGCCAATATATCTTCTTCATTTGGAGCTTTTCTTATTTTGAATGTAATTTTTCTCGACATAAGTCCAAACTTTTTCAAAAACTGACTTTTTTCTTCTATAATTATGAATTTGGAAGACTCCTCTAAATATTTCTCTAATATTTGTTTCTTGGCCATTTTTCTCAGTATTGATTTGGTATGTTTATACGACTTTTTTTTTTGTTAATGATAATATATAACTAATTAACCATGTTTTTATACCAATATTAAAAGGGATAGGAAATTTTCCATACATATTTTTAAAAACTAGGAAATGAATCAAATAGACAATAAAATTAACATTGCCACTCCACATTACAGCTTGTTTACATTTTACAACTCAAATTTGCATAATACTAGTAATTTCCTAGAACATAATAACTCTTGTTATATATTATAAAAATTTTTCAAATTATATTTCAATTATATTAATTCATATTATATAAAAATTAATTTACGTGTTTTTCGTTTTACAATTCATTATTAAATTATTTGCATAATACATAGTTGTTATTAATAACATATCTCAAATTTGCATAATAGAAAGTAATTTACAAGAATCTATAATAAATCTTGTTCTATATTAAAATTTTTCTTATTTTTTTTTATAAAACATAACAATTAATCACTAAATACAAATTTTTTCTCTCGATTTTATACATACAACCTATACTATAAATTATTTTTTGTTTTTTTTTTCTTTTTTTTTTTATATCGTTCAGATTAAAATAAAAACTAAGATACAATAACAAGTTCAATATCTGCATTTTATTTATCTCATAAATAACAACTGTATTTTTTGCGCTAATATTATGTTACAATACCTGGTTGACCGTGAAAGCTTTTTATTGAAAAAATAAGATACATTTTTATTATTTAAAATAACCTATATGTTACTATACTATCATAACAAGATCATTGCACTTACTTATCCTACATTATCTCGTTTACCTTCTATATTATTTACAAAAGCTTTTTCCGGAAACTAATTATGCAACCGGTAACAAATACTAGATATTATAACACCTGTTTAGATCATTGCACTTACTTGTTCTACATTATTTAGTTTACCTTTCAATATTATTTCCAAACACACTTAGTAAAAGCTTTTTATTAAAAAATAAAATAAATTCTTGCATATTATTTATATAGTCTATGTTATTATAGTACAACACCTGTTTAGGTCATTGCACTATCTACTTGTTCCACATTATCTAGTTGACCTTCTATATTATTTACAAACACTTTTCCGGAAACTAATTATGCAAACGCCAATCACGACATCTAATTTGCTACCTGTTTTTTTACACTACAACATTCCTTAAAAAAGCTCTCAACAACAAAGTAAACGCCCAAGGTCATTGACCTAATTTGCATAATTATTTTCCCATGCCAAAGCGCTACTATTACTTTGACCTAATTTGCATAATTATTTTCCCATGCCAAAGCGCTACTATTACTACTCACCTGAAATAGGATTATTTTTATAATCTGATAATTGATATGTAACTGGATAGGTATTATTGATCTTATCAATTTTAAATATTTCAGTTGACCAATTTGGTTGATAGCCTTTTTCGAAGTGACCTTTATATTTACTTATTCTTACATATTCACCAACCTTATATTTCCTTTTTTGAAAAATTTTAGATTGCATATATATATTTTTCAATATATTTCTTTAATTTTTTCGCGTAACTTTTTCAGGTGGAAGCTTTATTGTAGAATGTTTTCTTGAGTTATAATCTTTTATTATTGATTGCAGAATAGATAATCATTTATAATTTCCATTTAGACTAAATTTTTTCCACATAGAATTTTTCATTGTACGATTAAATCGTTCAACAATTGATGCTTTTAATTCACTGTATGTATGATAGTGATTGATTATTTTTTCTCTCATATAGTTTTGGAATTGTGAATTAAAAAACTTTTTGCCTTGATCAGAGTGAATATTTTTGGGTATAACTTTAGCGCGCTCAAAAATTGAATTCAGGGCATTTAAAACATTTTCAGCATTCTTTGTTTTTACAGGTTCAGCATATGCGTATTTAGAAAATATATCTATATGGCAGTTAACATATATTTAAAGCTATTATTAAACTTTGCGTATGGTATCATTTCAACTAAATCAATTTGCCAAGTATCATTTAAACCTCTTTGCAAGAATTTCCTTCTAGGATATCTACACCTTGCTGGTATATGAATTTCCATTACAATTTGAGCTTTTGGCATTATGCTTATACCATTTAATTAACTTTTCTAATTCTTTGTTATATTTTTCTACAAAATAGCATTCACAAGTGTCAGACCCTGACGTGCAATTATTAAAAGCCCAAGGACAGCAACTAAAATGTGTACCATATTTTGAAATGTACTGTTCTTTACCAACAAATTTTTTTAAATAATTGTATAAATTTGAAATATAAGTTTTGTGTTTATCTAATAATGTAAATGAGTATTTTTCTAAGAAATCTTTCACATCGATTCTTAAAATAAATACCAATAAAGATAATACATTCTTTTTATATCTTTTCAAAATTTGAATTTTTATTCAGTCAGTTGTCAGTTCTAATCTTAGTAATACTGCAAATTAATAAAAAAAAAAATACTTAATTTTCTCAAAAAGTCTGGTTATTCAACATTTTAACATTTCAAATGGACAGTAATTTTGTAGAAAGAGGGCAAGTTTCTGAATCTTTGGACAATGATAAAGAGAATTTGCAACCAACCACATTATATCCGTATTATTGTAGATGTTTAATATTATTTTTTACATTTTTGTTTATTTATTGTGTTGTTTTTGCTATTGCCATATTTTATTGTAATTGTAAAAACAAAAGTAAATAAAGTTTATTTAAAATTTTTTATTATAAATTTATTTTACAGTTTAATCTTATTCTTAACATTTTATTCTCTAGATTTATATTTAAATATTTATCTATTAATTCTTTTAATAAAAATGGAATCTCAAAAAATAATCTAGAATAATTACATTGAACATTAAAACCGGTTTAATGGAATGTATATTTCATCTTTTAATATAGTTTGCTGGTTTTCGACACACGTTCTAATATATTTTCTTACGTATTCTTTTACACATCCTTCAGCATTTTTGTTGTAAACCATTACTAAGTGGATAAAATTAAATAGATTACGAAATTTATCAATTTCCTCATCTTTTAGTACAAATGACCGTGGTTTTCCAGCTTTTATACCAAATTGTAAGCAGGAAACTTTATTTTTAGAATGTAGATGATATTGCTGATAAAATTCCAACCAATCTTCATAATTAATAAACATTAATTTTTTCCCAATGCGGTGTAATGAAATTGTTGCTTCTATTAATTCTGTATGAAAACCAACAACAATTTTTACCGTATGTGCTTCGTTTAAAAAGTAGGTATAGGCCAATAACATATTGTATATGATACTATTCCTCTCACAGTTGTTTTAAAATGAGTTAAAAAACCACAATATTTTAGATATATATATTTATATTTTTTGTTTAGAAACACAGCTCTGAATATACTTTTTCCCAAATATGCTGTTATAAAGTTTTAAAATTAGATTGCTAAACACTGCTAAATTGTGTTAAAAATTTATTCATACTTATATTATTACACTTACACCAAGCGTAAACACAACAATATTGTCCACATACATCTGAAAAGTTACTTTGTAATTGTCTATCATTAAATATTATGCATTGATTTTTTAAATAAATAAGAATTTCTGGTTTATCTGGTGTGCCACCGTAAGAATCAAAATATTCTATACAACCATCTTTTGGAATAAAAATAACTAACCAATGTGTTCCAGGATCTTTGGCTTTATCAGTGTTTACAATCATGAATGTTGGCCTTTCAACTATATTAGGTAATTTATCCAAAGCAAAAACTCCTTTCAAAAATTTGTTTGTGTATTTGTTACATCTTAATATATTAGTTAATTCTAAAGTATTCATGAATCAAATTTACTTAAATCATACACTTTACTTATTTCGTTAGTGTAATTTATTAAGAAATCTTTTTTTATTTCTTCATTTGTTATAATAATATCAAATTTCTCCAATATCTGTCTAAGATCGTTATTTATTTTATTATTGTGAACAGTTCCAAAAGTATAATTTTCAAGATGATAATTCAAAATTTCTTTTGTTGGAAATTTGTATGTAAACTCTTTTATTAATTTTTTACAAGGTTCTTTAATTCCAAGTAAGCAAATATCTTTCGCGAATAGGTTGTCTTTGTCATCACAACAAAATGTTACATCTACAAGTGCACAGTTTAATGACATCTTAACAAATACTCAAATTCAAGTCTTAAGTAATCTACTTATAAATTTGTGAACACATTTCCATTTTTATCAATTTGTAAACTTGCATCAAATTCTCCATAAACTATAGCAGATAGAGTTGATGGAAGCGGTTTTGATAGCCTTGCTTCAATTCGGACAGTGCCTTGATTAAGTAGTCCATGACACACTTCATTTCCTGATGCATCTGGAGTTAAATCAAAAACTAATATAAAGAATCCATTACTAAACATAGATTTTTTTATCTGATGACCTTTATCATTATGATATATGCCTGTACCAGAAAATAGCGTACGATATGCACGTGTATAACAATTATTTTCTTCCGTAAAACTGGTTTCAATTATTGTATTAGGTATTTGTACTCCATTTACATATAACATGAATTGAGAAATATCAAAGTGTTTAAAATTAAATGGATTTTTTGATCTTTTTCCAGAGTAACCGGCATTCTCTGCCATACAAAATAATATCGTGTTTGGTAACTGCCCAATAAATACATTATCAAGCGAAATAGTTGTACTATTAGAAGGAATCGTAAAACTTTTTACTTCTACCCGTTTATAATTATATTTGGCGTTCGACTTCTCAATAACAGCATTATGTGCTAATAATACACTAGGATTAATAGTTGCATGTCTCATAAACAATGTTGCTTCTACAATTTTTAATTGAGATTCATCAGAATCATCTCCGAAAAAGAAAAAATCTGGTTTTTCTAATGTTTTATTTATTTATTTATTTATTTATACTGCTTAGCACAAACAGTTTACATAAAATTTATAATATATATAATAACTAGTAAACAATAATAAATTGTTAAATACAAAAAAGTTATAATAAAAATTACATAATTGTTAAATATAAATAAACTTAGAACTAAGATTAAAATTTAAAATCATATACATAGGTATATACTTTACAGTGCAGCAAGAAACAAAAACAAAAAAAAAATCCTAATATTAATAGCGATTGTATAATTTTTGTTTTTGGGAATGTTTAGAAAGTGTAAAGTCAATGTTAAGTTTATGTTTGTTACCTATAATAAGCATCCTATTAATAGGTTCAAATTTGCCATAATTAGCCCTATGATTATAGGTTTTAAACAAATTGCAAGAGCGAAGGCGTTGAAGATTCCTAATATTAATTTTACTAGAAATTAAAGTAGATTTAACATAACCCTTGACAATCTCTGTAATGAAAATAACATCAGAAACCTCACGTCTAAAACTTAAAGTACACAAATCAATTAACTTTAGCCTTTGTTCATATGGTGGCAAAAAAATAGGATTTGACCATGGCAAGTGGCGTAAAGCAAATCTAAGAAAGTTTTTCTGTACTGCCTCGATCCTATCAATGTGTACCATGTAAAATGGAGACCAAACCTGACTAGCATATTCCAGGTTCGGTCTTACAAGACAAGTGTACAACGATTTGAGAACATAGGGATCTGAATATTCCTTAGAAGAACGTTTAACAAACCCCAATAATGAATTAGCTTTATTTATAATATTATTATAATGAATTTTAAAACTAAGTTGGGAATCAAAATACACACCTAAGTCTTTTATTGAAGTAACTTTAGGTAAACTAATACCATCTAAGTTATAGTTGAAATAAATAGGACTAGAACGACGTGTATAAGATAACAATGCGCATTTATTTACATTAAGTAGTAGACAATTATTAACGCACCAATTGTTAAAGTTTTGAAGGTCATTCTGCATAAGGACGGCGTCCTTATTAGATGTAATCTTTTTAAAGATTTTCATATCATCAGCGTAAACTTGAAGCTCACAATTAGAAATGATAGAAGTAACATCATTTACAGATAAAATAAAAAGTAAAGGACCAAGGTGGCTACCTTGTGGAACACCGGAATTTGCCACGAATGGTTCTGAAATCACATTTTTGAATATAACACTATAAGAGCGATCACACAAATAAGAATATATCCACTTTAGGAAAAACTCTGGAAAGCCATATTTTTTTAGTTTTAGTAATATAATACTATGTGGCAAAAGATCAAATGCTTTACTAAAATCAGTATAAACAACATCTGTTTGAAAACCTTCTTCCATGTTATTGAGGAGGAGGGACGTTGTTTCAACTAGATTTGTCACAGTAGATTTTTGTTTTACAAAACCATGTTGGTTTTCAATTAAAAGATTAGAACAGTGATTATAAATTGAATCCGTTATAATTAGTTCAAATAATTTTGGAATAGAAGACAATTTGGCTATGGGACGATAGTTAGTAATTTCATTTTTAGCATTCTTTTTGTGAATTGGTCTGATATAAGATATTTTCCAAAAAGGAGGAAAAAGTCCGGTATTTAATGAGTTTTTGAAGAGTAATGTTAAAGGCGTGGTGAGAATCTTAGAACACTTGCTCAGAATTATTTCCGGTATACCATCAGGGCCGGGAAAAGTTTATTTAGATATTTGGAAACTATTTCTTCATTTATATTTATGTCATTAAGAGACGTTTTTTGACAACTGTCCATAAAGGAGAAATAATTTTCATTTGGCGAAAAGGAAGAATCACTATATGAAGTGCTGAAAAACTCACGAAAATACTTCGAAATAACTAAAGGATCATTACTTGAAAGAGAATTAAAATTCATAAATGTAGGGTAATCATCACAATTACGTTTAGAATTTATGAATTTCCAAAATTTTTTCGGATCAGATTTTAGTTTACTTGCCATTTGATTAATATAATTATTGTAAAGAATATCGGATGACGTTTTAAAATTATCAAAAAATATGACAAAATTGTTATAGTCATTAATATCTTTTGATTTGAGATATTTACGCCAGGCTTTGTTTTTCTTATTTCTGAGAGATCTAAGCTCCTTTGTGAACCATGGTGGACCAGATTGGGAAAATCTTTTTTTTGAAATAGGAACGAATTGAGTAAAACCTTCGAACATAATTTCATAAAACCTAATTGTCATTTGATTTAGATCTATATTATGAAATAAAAACGTGAAGTCATAGGTATTTAAGAAATTTATTAGTCCGGGAAAGTTGGTTTTATTGAAATTAAAACTATAAGAATATGCTGTTTCAAGATTTACGGAATTAGTTAAACAATAGGTAAAACTTATTCAAGGGTGATAAGGGTCTAACGCAACAAGCGATAACACCGAATCACAGAAAGTGATATTATACCAATCAGAGGTAAATATTAAATCCAATTGCTTATCTTTAAAATTACGATGGTGGGAAACCTGTTGTAAATTGTTGGTATTTAATCCATCAATAAATTGCGAATCAGTTTCACTCACCGAAAAATCCGGAATCCGGAATGTTAAAACTATTCTAACATCAACATTATTTATCAGAAGAGTTGGCTGATTGAACATATCTACATGTAATTTGCCCATAAGCTCTACAACATTGCTATTTTGGTAAGCTTTTTCGCGCTCCTTTGAACTAACATTGTCAAATTTTGCTATATTTGGTTTATCCAGATTCCAACCGGCACATTCCAAATGTGTTGTTGCTGCATCTGTACCATAATTTAATAATGATTCAATGTAAGCTCTGTAGTGGTAATTACCGTCTGAGGGGGTTATATTTTTACCATTTAACTGTACATTACACTGTTTTATTAGAGAGTGAAGAAGATTATTAACAACACTTGGTTGTGCTATTAGTCTTCCATCAGTTCCTTTATCATTATTCCAATGAGTTCCATCTTTTTTTAAAATTTGTACTTTTAATCGTAAATATACAGAAGATAAATCTCTATATGTATCACCATGACCTAATGATAGAAATTCGATTGTTGACGGATTGTCTTGGAAGCAATTGGATTGTAAGAAACCTCCTCAGATCGTAAAATACTGGATTGAATAGGTTGAGTTTTAAAAATATCTAATTCAGATTTCATACATTCCACCATGATTAGTTAAAAATATCTTTTAGTTTTTTTTCTTATTAACTTTACGTCGTTTTAACATAGACTAATTTGAATTGCTAATGTTAAGTCTTTTTATAGTTTTCCTTTTTCTTTTACCAGATCCATACATTTCATTAAGCTTCCTAACAGCTCCGCCTCTTACATTTTTCATAATTTCTTTACCTCTATCTTGAACAACTTCCTTTACATTTGCCCCTGATACAATATCAGATAAAGCGCTAATACCAGAGTTAATGACCTCTTTTTTAAATATATTAGCACCTGAAGCAAATATAGGTTTCAAATACTTAAAAAGACCTCCAAAAAAAACTTCCTAATCCGCAACCTTTTTGGTAAGGTATGGTAGAATGCAATAAAGGCCCAATGTCATCAAGACCTCTTCCAGATTGTACTAAATAATATCTGTAATACACTTTCTCCATTACGTTTAAAATAAAATTAATATTAAAATTTACAAACTGACATTTATTTATACTTTTTTAAAATGTAATACAATTTTTGTAGGAATACTACTATCACTAAAATTTATTTTATAACCATATTTATCACATAAGAGCATTGAAATACTATCAAATGATTTTTCAACATTACAATATTGAATTATGTTATATTCTTTTACTGTGTTAGTAAAAGCATTTTCTGTATTAACAGTTCTTAAACATCTTACATTTTTACCACCTATATTTTGTGGTTCAATAATATCAGAGTATATAAAAAACATATCTGGTTTCTCTACAAGGAATTAAATTCATGCTATCAATAAACAATTTAAAAATTTCAATTACACGAGGTTTATATTTTTTAGGGTCAGTTAATTTTACGAAATTTTGATCAAAACATGTTTTTAAAAGTCCATCTAAGCTGTAAGTGAAATTTGTTCTTAATTTGATGTTAACTTTTGGCTTACTTAAACAGATAGTTGTGTATAATAAAGTTTTTGGAAACTCCTCAGCTTTGTTTGGTATTACATAGTTTGTATCGTCATTTATAAAGTTAAAAATACCCCAAATTAGTTGACGTAAAACTTCTTTTCTTGAAAATCCTAATAATGGTCGAATATTTTGAATTAAAGTAGGAAGTAACAGAACCTTCCAATCGCATATCATTTGATCGTTACTATATGGTATATAAGTAGTCCCAGCATCAATACGGTTTGTCTGCATACCAGTGATATATATTTGAGTACTTTTTTCCCATTCCTCGCCATAGACATTTGGAATAAAATCATTAGCATATATTTCAGATACACCAACTTTCCAATTAGAATCGATCATATATTTATCCATTTTATTCGTAAAAGTTGATAATGTGTTTTCGGGGTAAAAATTCATAGATGAATCACTGAGGAATGTGACGTAAAATTCATCATTTACTTGTACGTTGTCCATGAACTTGTAGATTTATTTTTACGAATTGGAAAATTAAGTTGTGTTTTAGTATCACCTGCTTTCGCTGATCGCAATAAACGTTTTGGAGATCTATTTATAGTTTTTTCCTTTTTCGTTGGTGGACTTGGACTATCTAATGGAACTGTTATTATATCACCAGTATCTGTTTCAAATATTTGAACATTTTTACTCCTAATTGATTTTCGTTTTCTTAACCGTTCCTCCGCTGTTGCAGCAGACATTGCTTTTGATAAAACATTTTCTTCATTTTCTTCGTCTTCAAACACATTATCAGGGGTATCCTCATATATTTCTTCCTCAGGGAATTGCATTTTAATGTCTCTATATTTAACAGAATCTGATTGTACCTTTGCATCTTTAAGTAATGGTTTTACACGTGTTTGAGTACTTTTTGATTCCATTAGTATCGTTTTTCCTTTTTCTCTGTTTTGTGGAAGAGTTCTGCTCTGATTTTGTTTTTTAAACAAGTTTTACCGTTAAAAATACCATTTCTGGATATCAGTCAAATGCTTATTTAACATAATTTTTTTCATATTTTTATCCAACTGGTTAATTTCAAGATTAGAATTTTGTTTAAGTTTTTCATATATTTCTGGTTTGAGAATTATCATTTTATTAAATGATGAATTATTCATTTTATAAGATTTCCAATCAACCCTGAAAGAACTGTACCAAGAAGAGTAGGTAAAAATCCTCCTTTTTGAACAATAATTTTTCGTTTATTTTTTATTGATTTTTTATAACAAATGAGTGATTTTAACTCCCTTTTATATCTTTTTAATTGATTTTTTGTTTTTTTATTCAACTTACAGTTACCATTTAAAATATTTAACGATATTTCACAAATTGTTTTAATTACATCTGGTTCACAATGTTTTATATTAACTCTTTGGAATTTCGGTTTAGAATTTGTTAACAGGTGCAATATATGTCGGTTGATTTTCAATCGTTTCATATTCTTTTGCATATTGTTCCAACTGATTTGTTGTACAATAACACAAATCTTGCTCGAAAATGTCACTTCTCAATCTAAATAAATCATTAACTTCTTGAGTAAGATCTATTAATATATAACCATATGGCTTAGATGTCACTTCATTATATACTTTCTCAAATTCCTTGACCTGATTCGGATATATTTGACGGGCTAATGGTAATATCTGTGATTTATCTCTAAGATTCTTAAAAAGAATTATGTATTTGCAATTCAGTGAAATATCTCTGGAAATATACCTTGATGAAATATATTTTGGGTTACAAATATTACCGATAAATTTCTATGATGCGATCCTCTAGTAAATAGTTCGCAGACATCTCTATCATAAGAATTAAACATCATATCATCTATCACAATTAATACAGAGTTTCTATTATCACTAAAATCAGGAATACTGTTGCTATACTCAACTGTTATATCATTCGGTACTGCATTTTTATCTGGGTTACATCAAATAATTTTATTGATTTGCGGATGTATGATTTTATTTTTTTATTTTATTAGGTTATGAATAAAAGTAGTTTTTCCACAACAAGTTGGAACAAGTAATCATGAAACAAAATACAATATTCAATATTTTGAAAATAAAATAAATGGATTAAAATGGAATAGTGGTACAGTAGAATACTTATATTTGAGGGATATACTTAAGTACTATTTACAATCAGCTGATATAATTTACGTTAAAGGAAAGCAGAAAAAAAATTTTCTTGAAAAATACATAGATAGTACTAAAATAAATGATTTAACCAATACAATGCCATCATTGTTAAAAATTGAACATTTGAATTCTATGTGTCCTATTCCAACACATAATGTAAGTTCAAGTTTAAGATGTGCAATTAAAAATAGTTTTAATATCTATATGTACTTACTTAAAGAAAACGTGTTAAAATAAAAAACAAAAAAAAAAAACAAACAAAAAAAATTTTTATTTGTAACATAAATATATAGATCATATGGAATTAAATAATCCAACTAGAAAAGTACGATTTAATTCAACTTTACATATTAAAGTTATGTATGTATGGAGCTTTGCTTACAATTCTTCTCGGAAAAATCATTGGCAACAATATGCAATTGATAGAATGAGATTTCAAAGGCGAATAAAGATCATTGAACCCATCATATCTACAATTTTAAGTAGTAGTCATCGTAAAAACATATTTGAAAAGAGATTTTTGTAATACTTTAAAAATAAAATTCACTTTATATTTTGTACATTAAAGTTAATAAAGTTTGAATTTCTGTTTAACCTTTTTATATGCAACATATATATGTAGATATATATTCTACGTTCTTACTATACTATACTATACCAATCTATTTACATTCAACTTTTCTTGCCTCTTTCTTTTTCTACCTTTTTAAAATACTACATAGTAATCTAAACCAGTTATTCTGCTAAAAAAAAAAAAAACGAAGATGCTAATTGTTATTTTGTATTTCTTCCTATAGTAAACCAACACAAAAAAAAAAACACGCATTCCTTAAAGATACACTTTAAAACTAGTTCACCAACATTAAATAACACGTGCTTTAATATTTACATATAATAGTTTAGAGCAATCAAAGAGCTCTAAAAGACTTGTTTTACCCCAACTTCTAACAGAATCCAGGTCACAACACTTCCGGTTTCTCTAAAACTTAAGGTCATTCAAATATAGGTTAATTTGCGTGGGCGTGCGATATGGTTTATTAAAAACTAGGTCGTGCGATATGGGCTTATTTTTTCCCATGCCAAAGTGCCCCTGTACCTACTATCATAATTTTGTATGTCATGACAATTTTATAAAATTTCTAAAATTCTCATGTAGATTTTGTAATTATATTTATTGACAAATTTTTTATTAAAAACAACATATTATCTACAAACATATATAAATGTAAAATACAACGTTAAAAACAAAGCCATAGGTACTTATTAGTAGTTCAATTGATAGTAGTTTAATTGTAATAGAAAATATTCCATTGAATTCCATAATTGAAGATTCTGAAAATACTGCCTGAAAATACAGTTCCAAGAAAAGATTTAGACTGGAAACAGATTTAGAAAAATAAAAAAAAAAGTTAGACAGTAAAATTTTGAGAAATTGAACTAAAAACGTATGAACTTGATTATTATTTCAAAGTATTTGAAGTTTTTCAAAAAGCAAAATAATTAAAGTTTCTTTCTTCATCATTTACAAAACATATGTATATGAAAAAAATAATTCATCAGAAATTCCAGATGACCTTTCCGACTGTTTCAGACAAATTTTGGATGAATAATAATTTTTATAATAAGTTCTCTTTTAATTATTTTAAGAATATATTTTTATTTGTTATTGGTATATAAAGTAATGATGTTAAAAACTATAGAGTAAACAATTAATTTTACTGTTAAAATTGAATTTTTTAAATATTTTAAATTTATTAATTCTTAAAGTTAGATATAGGTATTCTTATTCTTTTCTTAAAAATAAAATTTAAGAAAACGAGTTAATCAAATTTTTCAACATGGAAATTGATGTATTTGGGACAAGATCTTCAATTACTTCATTGTTATTATTTTCGGTTTCTTCGTCATCAGATAAGTTTTCAGTATTTATTTCAAAAGTTGAACTTCCCAACCTTTTTTCTAAGTTATGTAATGTAGAACAAGTCAAAATAACTTTACTTGTAAAAATTGGTGACAATCTTAAATAATTTAAACACGGAAACGTTTCTTTTAATATTCCGATTACATTTTTCACTAGTCGCCTTGTTGTTTTGTGCGATCTGATAAATCTTCGTAAACCCCTCGTATGCTCTATTTGATGAGGTATAACAGAAGTTATTAGCCATTCGCTTTGTCCGTATCCACTATCACCTAAAATTACAGCATCGGTAAATGGTCTCCATCCACTGTTCCATTTTCTTGCTAAAGAACTATTTCGCAAAACTCTAGCATCATCAACAGAACCAGACCATCGTGCAGATACGTAATAAAATTGTAAATTCAGCCAACATAGAAATATGGCATTTATTGAGTGCTTGCCATCCCTATCTACATATACTGATTCATTTTCATTTATTGCATCAATTTTAATTCAGTCCGAAGCAGTCCGTTATAAACATAAACAAAAATATATCAAAAAAAACCTAAACTTTTTGATAATAAACTAAAAGATATAAGAAATAACAATATTTATCCATCTCGGATTAAAAGAAATTTTAAATATTTTTCAGATAACAAAAACACCGAAATTAATGATAAAAACACTTCTATACAAAACTTATTAGTTAGTTATTGTTCAATTACTAACAAGCCTAACACTGCGAATTTCTCTACCAGCTAATTTTACTTACGCAGACATTAGAATAACAAAACTAGAAGGACATAGTGGATTCCAAATTGTAAAACAAGATGAAATACTACTAATTCAAAATTCCTCAAAAATTTTACATATTATCGACCCTTACGAACTAGAGACAGCATTAAAATTAACGAAACAATATTCACCATATTCTCATCAGACGAAGATAAACAACTGATATAACGAGATATAACGAGAGATAACAAGAAAAAGTATTAAAAATATACACTTCTTTCCTGTTCTATCTAATATTAATCTTCTAATTCAGAAATAGTCAAAATTCAACAAAACATCGCTTTCGAAAAATCATGAGTAACTCTATTCTAACAAATGAAGAAATCAACGAATATGATATATGTAGATATATCAAAATACAAGAATATAAAATGCTCTTTTCTAAAATTTAATAACAAACTAATTTTTGTAATATTAATTCCAAATTTTACAAAAGATCTTGCCGTAAAGTACGTAAAGTACAGTTCCAAATAGCAAGTTTGAGTAAATTCATATAGAAAATAATGTTTTAAAATTTCAAAAGAAAATATTTATTGATAATGAAGAAACTAATATTAAATGTGTTAAAAAAAGTAGTAGATTGTACTAATAGCCTAATAAATGAAAATTATAATAATTGTAAAAAGATAATAAATTAAAATTATGAATTATTACAAATTCTTCCAAATATGACATTGGTTTAAAATACAAAGAATATAATTTCATCAAATAATTGCAATAACGTTAATTATAAGTTAGAAAAAAATAATATTATAACATTTAACAATTGTATAATTAAATAATAATTTGAACTTATAACGTAAGACCAAATAATATATAATTTGTGTTAATATATTATAATTTTTATTTTTATCACCAATGTTCTTACTAAATTTTTTTAAAAAAATATTAAAAATTCAAAATACAAATAAAAACAAAAATATTTTATTTCATTTAATATTCTATCATCATCAGTTGAGCACATCTGAAATTTTTTTTTTTTTATATAAATCGAGAATCAAAAAAAAAACAATGATTGGTAATAACAAACATCAGTACATATTTAATAAATTAAAAACATATGTAAGTAAATATATAATATATAAATTCTAATTGACTTAAAAGTTCAATTTGTCACAGTATAAAATTCATATCACGAGAAATAAATTAACATAAAATAAAAATAAAATTAAGTTAACAAAGAACAAAAAGAACAATTAAATATTAAAAATATAAGATATAAAATATTTAGAATTTAGAAAATTTTTTAATTAATAATTTGTAAATTAAAATTTTTAATTTTAATTTTAAATTTATTGAATTAAGTTAAAAAAAGTTAAAAAGTGGTGAAGTCATTGGACCTAACTCATTATTCATAATGTCATTTTTGCTTTTGTTGATGTATAGACTCTACCATGCATCTAATTCTAAATTGTTTGTTGTTGTTTTTATCAGTTTTAATTTTTTTTTTTTAAGTTTAGATGGTCATATTCTAATGCGTGTTGTGTTATCGCAGATTATGTCGGCCTATTACATTTTATATGTGCTAAGTGTTCTTTATATTTTGTAGAAATAGCTCTTTTTGATTGTCCAATGTAATTTTTATTACAGGTCGAACATTTAACTTCATATATTCCTGATTTATTTGTGTTTTGTACTATTTATTCTATTTTATCTTTTGTACTTCCTAAAATATTTTGAAATTTGTTGTTATTTGTACAGTTCATTCACAATATCTTATATATTTTTTTTAAAATCCTCTAAATCCTTTCAAATAAAACATCACACATATTATATAATATATTTTTAATTAAATTCAAATATAATAAAAAAAACTCTTAATCACAAATATAGTAAAAACGAGAAAGAATACAGTTGCCACAGCCTGTCACTCTGCTTACAATATTATTTTTTTAAATATTTTAGTATTTTTAAATAATTTGGGTGAATTTTATAATTTCTAGAACTATGGGTTGTACATATATTCAAACTATATGTTTATACATTCTTCAAAAGCAGATTCTAACCTTCGACATAACGAGTATCAATCCAAAACTTTTTCAAATATTCTATATTAGCATTTAATACTAAGCGGTAAATGTATATTAAATTACAAAATAGTAAATATAATTTTAAATATTATATTATATTAATGCGCACATAGTTTATTTATATTGTTATAAGTATATCGCCATACATTGCAATATTTCTTTAAAAATATTTCCATTCATAGAATAATTTCTTATAAGAACAATATAATACATACATATATGTATGAAAATACAAATACGGCGCTATATAATATACATCTATACTCTTATCATTCACTCATCAGTGACTTATACGATATGTAAATAAACATGATATTATATAAGTATGTATGCATATAAATAAAAATTCTTCAAGCAACCGTTATGTTGTTTATTTATTTACATTTTTTTGTACTACGCATTATAGCCTCAACAATTTCAAATTAAGAATAAATATAAAACAAAATGCAAAAAATTCGTTAAAGAAATTTGTTAGAAAATTTGAAAAAATCAAGTAACACTTTCGTCAATTATAAAGTAACCCTATATTATTAAAAAAAGTTGTTAACAGAAATAAGAGTATAATGTTGAAGCTTTAATTTGTATGTATTACTTCAAAAGAATTTTAACAGGTGTTCAAGTTACAGGTGTTTAAAAATAGGAAATGTTCAGTTTTTGACCCCTTACAGCTCCTAAACGGGGTGTGATACAAAAAAAGTTTCTGAAATGTGTCATACTTATTTTCAAAGATCTGACTTCTGTCAAAATTTCAAGTTTCCAACTTAAACCGTTTGGAAGATAGAACGGTTAAAGGATTTTGCAATAATTCAGTTTCGCGTAACGGCAAATTAAGGCACCGTATAGTACAAGTATATATTTATTATATACATGTTTGTAAAGCTCATAATAGCACCTATCGTTTGGAATTTTCAGATTGAAGATATACCTTATAGAGCTTGTATTATAACAATATAAATATAGAGATTTTTCGAACTTGGAGGAGCTGTAGCTCCTTAACGGGTAGGGCTACAGAAAAATTAACATATTCATAAAATTAATATTTTTATGATATCTATCAGCAGTTAAAATTTCATGGCTCTATTTCAAAAAAATTGTGGAGATCTAAAAGTTAGTTGTTCGGGAGCTACCCGAAGTTTTGGTCGGAACTCAACCAAAAAAAATAGGGAACCTACAAATTGTTCCCAGAATATTTTGTGTAAAATAATATTTCTTAGTTTTAGAGTTATTGTGCTGACGGACGGATCGACATGGCTTAATCGGCTCAGAATTTGATTTTGATCCGATCCATACCTTTGAAGGTATATCTAGCTCGCTTATTTCGGGGTGTTACAAACGGAGGAATAATTTTATTATACCCGATACTTATCGTACAGGTATAAATAGGGGGCATGTATATGATGTGTAACTCAGCGAAAAAAATGGCACGGGTCCGGAACCCCCGAAAATTGGCCAAAATTCGATAAACTTTTACCGTTAGAATCTAAATTTTCCGAAAAAATGAACTTTTTTGCTTTATTTTTTAAAATTTTTTAAATTTTTTCATATAAAAATCGACATTTTCGTTATGAAAATAATGGTCGACTGACATTTTGACGTTTAATACATTCTTATAATATTTAGTATATACATATATGAAAGAATTACCATTGTGCAATTTATCTAAAAATCAAAATAGAATTTTTAAATAATAAAAAAGAAAGGGTACCGCCTCCAAACCCTCGCTAACAATTTAAGAATTCCTCTTTTTAAATTCGGCAAGTAAACCCATACGGCAAGCATCTATTGACATTTTTTTCCTTGTTAGAAATCAAAAAAATAAAAGTTAACTTTCTGATATGAAAAATTATATTTTTTATAGTTATATACAAACCCCCGCTAACAATTTAAGAAATCCTCAGTAGGTAATCCTGCATTTGAGGATGGGAAAAAATCATGCCATATCGCACCGAAAACCACGCCCACTAACCTATATTTTGATTGATAGGTTTAATGTAGGTTATTCTTGGTTAGTAGGTCAAAAACTTGTTTTGTTTGTTTTGGTTTAGGTTATAAGCATGGGTTGTTAACTTATAAGTTAATGAAGGAAGGAAATGAAGGTTGTTGGTACTGTAGAAGTTGTTAGGCAAGGTTAATGAACTGAACAAGTTTAGGATATTTAGGTTTTTCAATAAATTCATTGATACTTTGTAATAGGATATCATACAAATAGAAAGATGATTTTTTTTCAGGTCAAATCAAGTTTATTTTTTAAATTGCGCAAAATCGCATGCTTAATAAAATATACCTATATACGTAAAAGGAGATATAAAAGAAACGAAAAAACTTGTTTTTATTATTTAATAAGAAAAATATTCATAGGTACTTTTGAATACCAAGATGTAAATAATAAAAATAAAAACAAAACGTAAACGTAAACAAGAAGTACAAAGTGTAGTTTGGCTTATAAAAAAGATTAATAATTGTTAAAAGTTGTTATTATAGTTTTAAGGTGCAAAATAAAAATAAGAAAAATATGTTACCTATTTTAGGATATGGGTTGTTTCTCTATATTCTATATTTTGTTCTAAGTACATATGAACTTAAAAAATATTTTGCATTCTTCTAATTTCTGTTTACCTGGTGTAAAATAAATTGTTAAAACTAGTTTGACTCTTTTAAACAATGTTAAAATTTTTAAATGCAGTAAAAAAGTAAAAATAAAAACAAAAGAAAGAAAAACATTATATAATTATAGGTGCATCTGTTATGTAGGATTTCTTTTTTCTGTTCTATAAGAAGATTGAGAAAAAAACCTGAAATCTTCGATTTCATTTTGTTTTGTTATTATTACGTTCCATTCTATGCTGTAAGAAATGAAAAAATAAAAAATAATAAAAATCAAAAAGAAGTTAATTGCTTTTGGTACCTATTTTGTAAACATAATATAAAATTAAAAGACATTTTTATGTTAAAAATCTTTTATTCAATTTTTTATTATTATATTTTTATTTAAATCTAAGTTAAAAAATTTTTTACGATAACCAGATGTTAAGATTTTAAAAATTTTAAATTAATATGTAAACAAATTTGAATGATTTACTCATCAACACGTGATTTTTTCCTATTATACCCATACGGTAACGTAACCATCTTCATTAAATTTTTGTTTTTCCGATTTTGGTTGATATTTTTTTATTTCAGGAATCGTAAGTACATCGTGATTTTTATTTCGACGAATATTTTCTGAAATGAAGTATGTGTCTGTATTCAATGAATTTAAAACTGCTTTTTTAATTTCATCAATTATCCAAGTTCCTACTAATGCTCTTTCATCGTCTGTATGTTCACAGTATTTTCCTTGATATTTGTTTTCACTACAAGTGTTACATAGTGAGAACATCAATTTATTATTTTGTTTTGCAGGTAACACGGGGTGTAATAGATTTGTTGGTGGTAAGATTTTACATTTAATAATATCGTCAATAGTCATTATGTTTAACTTGGAGCAGACATCTTCTCCAACATAAATCTTAGGATGACTTATGGGAAATTTCCCTCGTTTACAAACATATGGATATAAGGAACACACATCTATGTATTTAATTTTTTCTCCTTTTTTACATTTATAATATGTGTAAGTATTTCCCGTTCTTCCACCATAAAATGCATCACGGGGATTTAAAGGAGCTAAATTAATTAATGAATGATTTTCTAAATATCTCATATTTTCATTGTGTCTCATTAGCTCTCGGAATTCACATTCCCACATCTCAATAACTTTATATTCACATGATTTTATAAACTTTGATCTCATTAATGTTTTTTCATATCGTACATTCAAAGTATCGCCAGACTTATCGTGTAATGGTATATCTCTCTGGTTTGTTAAACATTTTGCATGTCCATGATAATAGCACCCGTAAAATTCAAATATTTCTTTAGTCTCTTCACAAAAACCAACAACTTTAACATTTCCAATTTGTTTTTCTTTTCCATTAAATGCACATTGCAAATCAATTTTTCTCAAATCTTTTTCCCAAATAAGCCATTGCATGGCAATTTTTAACTGATTGTCTACCATCCTATATCGTTTTCTTGGTATAATACCTATAGTATTCGATTTGAGAAAGTTTCTTCTATATACAAGATTACAGGCTGAAGCTATTGTTTTGTTGCTTCTACAAATGGTTCCACATTACATTCTTCTATAAAAAATTTTCTAAAAACCAGATATGCTTTAGTTAGAATTTCAACATCATTTATACAGTATTCTAAAATATCTTTCTCCATATTAAATTCTGAGTTTCTATTTTGTTCATACCACATTAAAAATTCATTACGGTCATCTGCTTTCATTGTATTAGAGTTATAGTATTTAATTGCTGGAAGTGTCCCAATGTAATTTTCATTTTCCAATTTATTAAATAGATGCGGAAAATAACCCTTTTTCAAATTGATTGATAATTAAAAGCTTTTGGTAATTTTGCCAAGGCCATAGGAAAGTAATTCATAGAATCTATACATTTAATATTATCAATTATCATAACAATAATTTTTGTACCTCGCATAATTAACTTTGGTTCAAGTACAGTTTTATTGAGTATATAATTCAGAATAAACTGATGGTCAAACGCCTGACCATTATGAGCAATTATGACAATCTTTTTGAATTCCTTTCTTAATTTTAAAACAAATTCCATGAAATCCTCTATCACATTTTTCGTTTTAAAAATTCTCTCTCTTAATTTACATTTTCCACAGAAGTATAGAGAATCAATGTTAATACATTTAAAGCATCTTAGCTGAGCCACACATAAACTTGGAACATGTTCTTTTATTTTTGTAGAGCTAATTTCTTCTTGTCTTGTTTCTAAATCATAAAATACGTAAATGCAATTTTCAAAATTTACTTTTGTTTTTGGTGAATGAAGCATTTATGGTTTTCAGGAACATGATTATCGCAAATCTTACAAAAATATTCTCCACATATATGAGTCCTACTGCTTTTATGAACTTTAAAACAAGATTTGCATTTTCTAATTTCTTCACAGAAGCTTCTATTTTTTGAACTGGAAGCCTTATGGCGTTCAAAACATGTTTGACCACGAAATGTTCGATTACACTGCATACATAAAATATTTTTAACATTAAGTGAACAAGCTGGTGATTTTTGACAGCAAGGGCAACTTTTCGAACATCTATGTTCATTTTTCTTAGAATACGGAATATGACATTCTTCACAATAAAATGCTGTGCAAAAAGCAGCTGTTAGTGAGGTTATTACATTGTAATGATTATTATGATATAAGAAGTTAATTTTTTTCCCATTATTCAATCCTTCAAATATTATTTCTGCACCCCTTGTTCCATATTTATATACAACAATCTTGTGTTTGTGTAAAAATTTTTGAAATTGATTCAATTCACGAATTCCGCAACCTTCAGATGGAATTGTTATTTTTGATTTTTCTAATAATTTTGAAGCTGTTAAAGTTTGAAGTTTTTCTATATTTTTTTCGAATTTTTTCATAATCATTAAATTTCTCAATTTTAGCAATTGAAACAACAAGTGCACGCGGTAAACATAAATTATCGCTATTTTTTATTGCTATTATTCCTCTCCTTTTTAAGCATTCCTCATCAAAATTTGAATATTTATTACTTTTACCTCTACCAACGGGTAATTTAACATGGGTAACTGTTAAACAAAAAGTGTCTGTGCTTAAACCTTGTAGATGTAAAATAAAAATAGTTTATAATAAATGAAGCCAAAAATGTATTATAAATAACTACCTTCAGAATTACTTTGGAAAACATTAGAAATTACATCCCAAACGTCGCTAAATTTTAGTTCATGAGTGGATCTAAAACTGAGATACGCAGGACCTTGATGTTCAAAGCTCTCTCCCCAAAATGTTAACCCAATCTTATCCCTGGAATTCACATCTTTCACAGCAATGTTTGATTCTATTTGATGTATAGCATCCTTAATCCAGCTAATTGGTTCTCTATTGTCAGGTACGGATTTAATTACAAATTTTATTTTGTGCCCGTTCATATTAAACCGTTTAACAAATGTCGAATTTTCACTTTCAATTATATAAAGTGTTACAGTTTCGGTAAGAAACTTTTGTAAAATAATTTTTTTCGACATTTTCTTTATACGAATTTTAGATGTTAAATGCTTGAATAACAGAATAATATTAAATTTTTAATACAGATTCACTCTGTTAAATGAACAATTACATTGTAATCAAAGGTCGCTTTAATAAATTATAGTTGTTTAACTAGAATCCCATCTTAATCCTATCTTAAAATAGAAAGAATTGAAAATATAATTTGCAACATTGTAACAAAAGACATTCTGACAATTAATTATAGTTCTGCAAAACAAAAATAAAACGCAAACTTAGCCCTATCTTAAAATAGAAAATTGAAAATATAATTTGCAACATTGTAATTTTCAAACTAGAATTTAATTTAAAACTTATCTTAAAGTTGTAAATTGTAATCAAATGACGATTTAATAAATTATAGTTCATTTAACTAGTATCCCATCAAAATCTTAGCTTAAAATAGAAAGAATTGAAAAACAAAAAGCAATCTAAATTTATCTTCAATACATTTTAATTAGTATAAATACATCGGGATTTTATACAAAAAATATTAGTTTAATTTCAAACAAGCAAGATATGGCACAGGAATATTTAAACTTCTTCATAACTGCAGAAGAGGCTGCAACTGCTACAACTGCTACAACTGCTACTACTAGTACAGCAGTGCGTCTTCCTGCGAAAAGGAGAAAGGCGAAAAATGAAGATGACGCTTCTACTTTTTTCATTATTTTATTTTTCAGGTGTTTTCAAGTTTTATTTTCAGGTGCTTATTAGAGTTTTATTTTACAGATATTAAACAATATTTGTTGAATTTATCCAAGTATTATGTGTGTCATCAAAACCTGGCCATT
The DNA here is from genome assembly GCA_947095535.1 of Poecilobothrus nobilitatus. Lineage (NCBI taxonomy): Eukaryota > Metazoa > Arthropoda > Insecta > Diptera > Dolichopodidae > Poecilobothrus > Poecilobothrus nobilitatus. Next base: position 161,997,750 of record OX352774.1, on the reverse strand, counting down.
TAACAAAAACTCTATTTCCTTGCTTTTCCAGAATTTTTTCTACAAGATAAGTATATGGGTATTTTACAGGTGTAAGCTAAGCTTGATAAAAACCCGCAGAAATTGGCGTATCAGTAGAGTCCGATAATTGATATGTAACAGGATAAGTATTATTGATTTTATCAATCTTAAATACTTTGACCAATTCGGTTGATAACCTTTTTCGAAATGACCTTTATATTTACTTATTCTTACAAAATTTCCAGTTTTGTATTTACTTCTTTGAAAAATTTTAGGCTCAGTATATACATTCCGCAGTATATTTTTTTCGTTTTTCTTTGATATTTTTAAGAGGAAGTTTTGTTGTGCTATGTTTTGTTGAATTATATTCTTTTATTAATGACTGTATAATAGGTAACCATTTATAATTCCCGTTTAAACTAAATTTTTTCCACATAGAATTTTTCAATGTACGGTTAAATCGTTCAACAATTGATGCTTTTAATTCGCTAAATGTGTGATAATGATTGATTGATTTTCTTTCATATAATTTTGAAATTGTAAATTAAAAAATTCCTTGCCTTGATCAGAGTGAATATTTTTTGGTATAACTTTAGCTCTATAATAATAAATAATAATAGTTTTTAAGGCAATTAAAACATTTTCAGCATTTTTTGTTTTCATAGGTTCAGCATAGGCATATTTGGAAAAAGTATCAATGACCGTCAGCATATATTTATAACCATTATTAAATTTTCCATAAGGTATCATTTCGGCTAAATCGATTTGCCATTTCGACGTGTCATTTAGACATTTCTGTTTGAATTTTCTTCTAAGAAATTTACGTCTTGCCTGTCTATGAATTTCAGTCACTATTTGAGTTCTTGACATTTTGTTTTAAAAATGTTAAAGGTAATGTTATAATAATTATTATACATAAAATGATAGACCAAAGCATGGTTTAAACTAATCATCAAATTGAGTTTAATTTGCTTTTATACTTTTCTAACTCAATAAATAACTCAACTTTTATTTTCAAATTTAATTCATTTCCATTCTGACTGCACAAAAACTCACTGAAATGCTGCTTGATTCCACATAATTTCCATTTAAAGAAACTGATGATGTAAATACACAAGGTCAGATACAAGAAAATGAAATTATGTCCACCATGGACGACGAAGATTTAGGAGAAACTGAGGAGTTTTTTACCATCGTTCCAGATAGTTGAATTAGAAGACGAAGAAGAAGAAATTGAGGAAGATGAAGAAGCAGTTCCATTTAATGAAATTTGGGACATAAATAATAAGCAGGGAGATCTTGATTATTTCAATGATTTAATAATCCTAAATATTTTTAATTAAATAATCTAATGAAAGGTGTACAGAAAAATATTTGTCTATCTAAAACATATAAATAAAAAATAAAAATTTTTATATTATTTGTTGTGATTTATTTTGTTTGTTTTATGTAGTATATTACAGATTTGTTCCTTTAAAATTACAGGAATTTCAAAAAATAACCTTAATAATTACATTGTACATTAAAACGTTGTATTGGTACATAAATTTCTCTTTCTAACCTAAATACTTGTTGTTCGACACATAAATTTAGATATTCCCGAACATAGTCTTTTACATTTAACTCAGCAGATTTATAATAGATCATCACTGCGTGAAGAAAATTGCTTAAATTGTAAAACTGCTCTGCTTCTTCTTTGTTAATACTCATACTTTGTCCGTTCGCTGATTTTAGTCCATGATGAAAGTTCTGTTTTATATCTTTTATTATCAGTTTAACGAGTTTTTTGTTAAATTCGTAATAAAATTTATTCCGTTCATGATATTTTAAGACAATCGACTTTTTACCAATACGGTGAATTATACTTGAGGCTTCAAATGACTCACAGTCAAATCCAACAGCAATTTTTAATGTATGACTCTTATTGAGAAAATATGTGTAACTTAACAATAAATTTGTGTTCTGACATGGTGCTTCCATTCTTTTAATTTTACCAAAACCTGTTTATATTGTTTTTATTATTTATACGTTTTAGGAACACAAATTTGTAATGAGTTATATTTTCCAAATACATTTTGAAAGGTACTTAAAATATACTTATCGTTTTCTAGTTGATTTTCTTTATTAAATTTTTTTAAAAAAGCGTTCATACTATAACCGCAACATCTATAATACGTGGAAACACAACAATATTGCCCACAGACATCTGAATAGTTACTTTGTAACTGTTTCTTATTAAAAATTATACATTGGTTTTTTAAGTAACTTAAAATTTCTAATTTATCTGGTTTTCTACCAAACGAATCAAAATATTCAACACAGCCAATCTTTGGCTTAAAAATAGCTGACCAATGTGTTCCCGGATCTTTTGATTTATCAGTGTTTACAATTAAAAAAGTTTGTTTTTCAATTATTCTGGGGAGTTGATCCAGAGCAAAAACTCCTTTAAAAAATTTACGAGTGTGTTTGTTACATCTTAATACGTCACTTATCTCTAGGGTATTCATCAATCAAATTAACTCAAGTCATATACTTTAGTTTTTTTCTTTAATATAATTTGATAAAAACTCTTTTTTGATTTTTTTATTTGTTATAATAACATCAAATTTTTCTAGTATTTGAGAGAGCTCTTTATTTATTTTATCGTTGTACACAGTTCCAAATGAGTAATTATCAAAATTATCATTTATAAAATCCCTAGTTGTAAATTTATACTTGAGCTCTTTTACAAACTTTTTACAAGGTTCTTTAAAACCAACTATACAAATATCTTTCGCAAACAAGGTATTATTATCATCACTACAAAATGTTACATCCAGAAGTGCACAAGACAATGACATTTTGTCAAATATTCAAATTTACTTTTATGTATGCTATTTATAGGTTTGAGAATATATTTCGGTTTTTATCAATTTGTAAACTTGCATCAAATTCTCCATAAACAATAGCAGCCAGTGTAAATGTAAGTGGTTTTGATAGCCTTGCCTCAATTCTAACTGTACCTTGATTTAGTAGACCTTGACACACTTCATTTCCTGATGCATCTGGAGTTAAATCCAAAGCTAGAATGAAAAACCCATTACTAAACATGGTTTTTGTTATCTGATGACCTTTATCATTATGGTAAATTCCAGTTCCTGAAAAAAGTGTACTGTATGCTCTTGTACATCAATTATTTTCATTTGAAAAACTGGTTTCAATTGCTGAATTAGGTATTTGAACACCATTTACGTTTAACACAAATTGTGAAATATCAAAATGTTTAAAATTGTATGGGTTTTTTGACCTTTTTCCAGAGTAACCTGCATTTTCTGTCATACGTTTTTTTGTTAATGCAGCATTATGTGCTAATAGCACACTAGGATTAATTGTTACATGTCTCATAAATAAAATGGCTTCTAAAATTTTCAGTTGAGATTCATCAGTATCATCTGCAAAGACGTAAAAATCTGGTTTTTCTAATGTTAGGACAACTCGAACATCTAAATTGTTTATGAGAAGTGTAGGTTGGTTAAACATATCTAAAAGTAGTTTCCCCATAAGTTCCAGTACATTGCTATTTTGGTATAATTTTTGACGTTCTTTTGAACTACTATTATCTGTTTTTGCTATATTTGGCTTATCTAGCATCCATCCACCACACTCCAAATGCGTTGTAGCGGCATCCGTACCATAATTTAACAATGATTCAATATAAGCTCTGTAATGATAATTGCCATCTGATGAAGATATATTCTTTCCATTTAGTTGAATTTTGCTTTATCTTTATTCCATTGAGTTCCATCTTTTTTTAAAATTTGTACTTTTAATTTTAGATATGTCGAAGACAAGTCTCTATATGTATCACCGTGCCCTAGTGAAACAAATTCTATGACAGATGGATTATCTAAACTAGCAATAGGGTTATAGGAAACTTCTTCAGATCGTAAAATACTTGACTGAATAGGCTGTGTTTTAAAAATATCAAGCTCTGATTTCATACATTCAATCATAATTATTCAAAAATATCTTTTTGTTTGTTTTTGTTATTAACTTTGTGTCGCTTCGACGTAAAATAATTTAAATTATTAATGAGAGGTCTTTTTATAGGTTTTCTTCGTTTTTTTTTGCCTTGTCCATACATTTCATTGAGTTTCCGAACTGCACCTCGTCTTACATTTTTCATTATCTCTTTACTTCGATCTTGAACCACTTCTTTTACATTTGCACCTGTGGCAATATCAGAAAATCCATTAATACCAGAGTTAATAACCTCCTTTTTTAATATATTAGCTCCAGACGTAAATATTGGTTTTAAATATCTAAAAAGACCACCGAAAAAGCTCCCTAACCCTCGTCCCCTTTGGTAAGGTACAATTGAGTGTAACAAAGGACCAATATCCTCAAGACCTTTTCCTGATTGAACTAAATAATATTTGTAATACGCTGTCTCCATAATGAATAAAATAAAATAATATGTAGTTTTGTAAAATCGCTTTTATTTATACTTTTTTAAAATGTAATACAATTTTTGTTGGAATTGAACTATTGGAAAAGTTTATTTTGTATCCATATTTATCACCTAAAAGTAATGAAATGTTATTAAATGATTTCTCCACATTGCAATATTGAATATTACTGAATTCTTTTACAGTATCAGTGAAAGAATTTTGTATGTTAACAGATCTTAAACACCTTATATCTTTATCACCCATTTTTTGCGGTTCAATTATGTCTGTGTATATAAAAAACATATCTCGTTTACTAATGGGAATCAATTGTACACTATCTATAAAAGTTTTGAAAGCTTCTATTACACGTGATTTATATTTTTTTAAATCTGTAACTTTAAAAGATACTTGATTGAAACATGTTGTCAAAAGTCCTTCGAGGGTATAAGCGTAATTTGCTCTCATTTTATATCTATTTTAGGCTTAGTAACACATATTATGGTGTAACTTAAATTTTTAGGTATCTCCTCAGATTTTGTTGGTTGTGTATAATGAACTTCATCGTTTATAAAATTAAAAATTCCCCAAATCAACTGTCGTTCAACTTCTTTTCTTGTAAACCTATTAAGTGGGCGTATATTTTGAATTAGTGTTGGTAGTAGAAAAACTTTCCAGTCGCATATCATTTGTTTTTTCTATGTATGGAATATATGATGTTCCAACTCCTATCACATCTTTCTGCATACCTTTAATAAATATTTGAGTACTTTTTTCCCATTCTTCACCATACACATTTGGAACGAAATCACTAACATACATTCTGAAATACCGACTTTCCACCTTGAATCACACATGTATTTAATCATTTTATTTGTAAAAGATGATAATGAATTTTCTGTATACTGAGTAAGTGACATAAAATTCATCATTTACTTGTATGTTGTTCATGAGCTTGTAGATTTATTTTTACGAATTGGAAAATTAAGTTATGTTTGAGTATTACCTACTGCTGACCTTAAAACACGTCTTGATGCATTATTCAACTCTTTGCTATTTATAGTTTTTTCTTTTTTCGTTGGTGGGCTTGGGCTATCTAAAGGAACAGTTATAATGTCTCCTGTATCAGTTTCAAAAATTTGTACATTTTGATTTCTAATTGATTTCTTTTTCTAAGACGTTCTCCAACTGAAGCAGCTGACAATGCTTTTGTTAAAACATTTTCCTGAATTTCATCATCAAATACTGCTTCTTTTTCATATACTTCTTCTTCTTCAGGAACAACTTGTATTCCAACATTCTTATATTCAGGAAAATGCGATTGAGTTTCCGCATCTATATACATTGGTTTTGCACGAGTTTGAGTACCTTTTGTTTCCGTAATTTTTATTTTCTCTTTATTTCTAGGAAGTTGTCGTTTTTGTTTCTTATTTTAAATAAATTTTGTCTGTATAAATACAATTTTTGAGTATCCGTGAGATGTTTATTTAACAATATTTTTTTTCATATTTTTATCCAATTCATTGAGTTCAATGTCTGCATTTTGCTTCATTCTTTCATAAATCTCAGGTTTTAAAATTATCATTTTATTAAATGTTGTATTATTCATTTTATAAAATTTCCGATTATCCCTGATAGTATTGCACCAAGAAGTGTAGGTAAAAATCCACCACGTTGAATAATAATTTTTCTTTTGCTATTTATAGATTTTTTCCGGCAAATAAGTGATCTTAATTCTTTTTTATACTTTCATAATTGGGTTGTTGCTTTTTTACTCAGATTACAATAGGATCGTTTTTTCAAAACTCAATAAAATGATTTTTATCAAGAATCGACCTATATATGTAGTCAGCATAATTCGCAACTCCTCTTTCGTTTGGCGTTAATAAAATTTGTCTAAACTAAGTATTTTAAAAGTTATAGTCATTTGAAAAACGAAAGTCTTTGCAAAACTTCATAAAATTACGATTTTATTAAGTTTTGGAAAACTGATTAATAAGTGCGATTCTCTAATATTGCTTTTATGGTAAGAACATTGCTTGAATATATGATCTATGTATGTATTCCGCATAATTCGCCGTTTCTCTTTCGTTTGGCGTCAATAAAATTTGTCTAAACTTAGTATTTTACAAGTTATAGCTATTTAAAAAATGAAAGTTTTTGCAAAACTTCATAAAATGACGATCATAAATTTGATTTCTGATATTGCTTTTCTATTAAAAATATTATTTCTTTATGATTTTTTTTTTCTCTATTTTTATGTTTTTGTAATAATTTGTAAGCATATCACATCATACCATAAAATGCACCGTTATTTTTCAATAGCAAAAATACTAGAATATTGAAAAAAAATTACTTTTGTTTGATTATTCATTCAGTAGAGTCTGTTAATTAGTTCAGTGTTAAGTTCTAAATAAATCAGTGTGATAATTTATTTAATTAATCATATTAATTAAATTAATAAACATATCTATAAATATATTATTTATTAAAATAATAATAAATGACGTAGAATATACCAAGCAAATAGAAGAAGTTCCTCGGGGACGCAAGAATAAGAATAAAGCAAAAAAAAGTCAATAGAAAAAATCAAGCAAACACTAACACTAATACTATTTTAAGTTGTTCTCATATTTCTGTAGATAAAACGGGGCAAAAACTTAAAAAAAAATGTAAAGGTTTCATGTTAACGCTGGATGATACGGAATGTAAGTCAAATCAATTAAAAAAAAATTCTTAAATTTATAGTGAATTTTATATTTTATATATAGTATTTCGACATCACTGCAATTCCAAACCTAAGAAAATTGAACAGGACAAATTTATTGTCAAGTATTTAAATGTAACTTACCCAAAAAAGAAAGAAAATTCAAATAAAACATTGACGAATAAATCAAGTATCTAATAAAGCTGTATCTATCAATTATAATATAAGAATGAGAAACGGCAAAACAGTTCTAGTTTGTTCAAAGTTGTTTCAAAATATAACAGGTACCTAATTTTACATTTTTTATCACTTAGATTTTAGAAAAATGGAAATCGAACTTTATTGGCGAAATATGCCTTATAAAGTTAATAGTATGCGTATGCATTTATTTTCACAAATTTTTTCTGTACATAAGAGTTTAAATACATACATTGATAATATACATATTATTATTTGTAGTATAAGTTCATATTCCGCCATTCCTTAAATTTTATTAATAAAACAAATTTCATTCATTTAATTTCGTATTATTACAACTTATAGGATTTTCGTCGCACCGTTTGTCTTTGATAGGGAAATATGTACTACATACAGGTGAATTACCTGAAGAACGACGAAGTGGTAATCTTTCAACATCTGAAGATTTAAAAATGACCGAACTTATTAAAGAAAATATTAAAAAATATAAATGTCGCGAAAGTCACTATAGTCGCCGTAAAACAGGAAGACATTATTTACCTCCAGAGTTAAATATTCAAAAAATGTACACACGATTTTCTGAAGCGTTAAAAAAGGATAACAAACGTGCTTGCTCACTTTCCAAATACAAATGTGTGTTTTATTATTGCTTTAATATTGGATTTGGAAGTCCTCGTACAGATACCTGTTCTCAATGTAAAGTGTTTCAAATTACATTAAAAAATCACAATAAAAGTCTAGAAGAAAAAAATCAAACTAGAGGAATCAAACTAACTCTTTTCAAGTTACATAAACTTAAAGCTTACAAATTTCATGAAATCATGAAGAGTGAAAATGAATCTGTTATAAAAATAGTTTTCGACATGCAACAAAATCAGCCATTACCAAAATTATCTATTGGCGAAATTTTTTACAGTAGACAGGTATGGTTCTACAACTTAACGATTATGATACATCGCGCTTCGCAGAATCGTGAAAATATAAAACAGTATACATGGCTAGAAACTGAGTCTGGGAGAGGTGCAAATGAAGTCGCTTCGTGTGTCATACATTTTCCTCAAGACCTGGATAAGGAAATGTTGGCAACTAAACGAAAATACGCATTACACCTTTTCTCTGATTCTGCCACAAGCCAGAATAAGAATACAATTTTACTTGCTTGTTTAATGAAATATTTAAAAACGAGTAAAAGCTTTTATTCAATTAAACACTTTTTCCCAATAAGAGGACATAGTTTTATGCTCCCGGATAGAGTATTTGGAAAAGTTGAGCTTGATTATAGGAAACGGGAAAAAATTTTATCTCCAAGTGAATATAGAAAAATATAACAAAACGGGAGAAGTTTTATCTGCAAATAAAGATTTTTGGTTTTAGCGTTTACAAGAAGAAGCAAAAAAAATTCTAAAATCAAAAATGCCATTTAAAATATCGACTTGTCGAATAATATTTTATGATAAAAAAGAAAGAGTGATACTTGGTTAAATACGATGTATTAAAAAAAGGATGCTCTTTAAATTCTATGTCCAACTCGAAAGTTTTAGATAAAATTAATAGAGTCTCGAAAGAAAAAAGTGAAGATCTCAAGAAACTTATAAAATATTTTGTAATACCTGCAGATGCTGCGGAATATTATCATGACATATTAAATAATTCCCATCTAGAAGAGGAGGAAGTAAACGATCCAATAGGTTTAATTTATGAAGAAGAAGAAGATGCTGTATAAAAACCTAAATTTTTGAAACTGCATATATTCCATAAATACTTTTAAAAATATCGAAAAAATTTTTAATAATTTGTCATTATTTTACTTTTTATGAAGTTTTGCAAAAACTTGTCTGTTTTATAGAGTTTTGAAAAAATTTTGCGTTTTATGAAGTTTTGCAAAAAATTTGAAAGTGTATGTTGTGAAGTTTTGAAAAATCGCCTGCTTTTTAGTCTTATTATACCCGTATGAACTATGTTCAAGGGTATAATAAATTTGCCATTACGTTTGTGACACCTTAAAGGAGTCGAGCTAGATATAGTGTCAAAGGTATGGATCGGCTCAGAATCGAATTCTGAGTCGATTAAGCCATGTACGTCCGTCCGTCCGTCCGCACGATAACTCAAAAAATAAAGGAGCTAGGAGGCTGAAATTTTTTTTACGGCACTTTTGCAAAATTGTTAGTTTTGCTATTTAAATCCAACATTTTCGGTCGGCGGGTTCGAGTAGCTGCCATACAACTTCTATCTTTATATAAAAATAACTCAGTATCTATTCAAGCTTGGTTTCTGAAATTTTGCAAATGATGATCAAGTTTTATGGCAACAACTTCTGTAAAATTTGGTTATGGTGGTTAGGCGGGTTCGGGTAGCTGCCATACAACTTCTCCGTTTAAATCAGAATAACTCAGTATCTATTAAAGCTAGCAACCTGATATTTAGTAACAAGGTGTCGAGTTACAGGCCAACAACTTTTGTAAAATTTGGTTGGTCTAGAGCAGCCGGTTCAGGCTTCTCGCACCTCTTCGAACTTAATAAAGCTAGGCGTCTGAAATCTTGCAAATGATGATAAAATTTTATGGCAACCACTTTTGCAAAATTTGGTTGTGGTGGTGCGACGGGTTCGGGCAGCTGCCATACAACTTATCCGTTTAAATGAGAATAACTCAGTGTCTATTGAAGCTAGGAACCTGAAATTTAGTAAAGAGGTGTCGAGTTACAGGCCAACACCTTTTGTAAAATTTGCTTGGTCTAAAGCAGCCGGTTCAGGCTTCTTGCACCTCTTGGAACTTGATGAAGCTAGGCGCAATAGATTCAGGTAGCTGTCATACAACTCCACAATTTACATAAATATATCTCTGTAGTTCGGGACTAAAACATCTGAATGTTTTTAAAAGATGATCAAGTTCTATAGAAACAGGATATATTACGTTCATACGGGTATCCCAGAGTTGACAAAGTCTACTCTACTGCACTCTTCCTCGTTTTTTTTTGTTTTTTAAATGACTTAAAAAATTTTTTTTTAAACCAATTCATCGGGCGCTCTACCACTTTCAAAAAAAATTAATTTTATGTTTTTATCATTATTACTTAAGATTTAAATAATAAAAATCAATTTCTGAGAAAACTGAAATTATTATTTTATGTAGTTTTAAAAAAACGCTCCTCTTACCTTTTAAATATTTAAAGATATTTCGCAAAATGTTTTTATTACTTCAGGGTCACAGTGTTTTATAATTACTTTCTGGAATTTTGGTTTAGAGGTTTTTAATAGGTGCAATATATGTCGATTGGTCTTCAAACGTTTCATATTCCTCCCCAAATTTTTCTAATTGGTCTCTCGTACAATAATACAAACCTTTCCCATATATATCACTTCTTAATCGAAATATATCATTAACGTCTTGAGTAAGATCTATTAATATATAGCCATATGGAGATTGACTTCACATCATTATATACTTTTTAAATGCTTTAATTTGATTGGGATATATTTGGCGAGCTAGAGGTAATATCTGCGATTTATCTCTTGGATTTTTGAAAAGTACTAAATATTTACAGTTGAGTGAAATATCTCTTGAAAATTTACCCTGGTGAAAAACATTTTGTGTTACAAATATTACAGATAAATTTCTATGATGTGATCCTCTAGTAAATAAATCACATACAAACATCATGAGAACTTAACATCATATCATCGATAATAACTAACAAAGGTTCTTGATTATCATTAAAATCTGGAATAGTGTTACTAAATATATTCAACATCTTTCATATATAGTGGAACAGCATTTTTGTCTTGATTACACCAAATAATTCTATTAATATGTGGTAGTATATTTTCTTCTTTATATTTTATTAAATTACAAATAAATGTGGTTTTACCACAGCAGGATGGCCGCGCCACCATCATTGTAAATGGGTGAAACAACATAGTTGTATTAGTTAAAACAATCATTGCTAACCTATATTTATATGAGCAGCTCTTTTTCGAAATGAATATACATAAATGTAAATTTAGTTATTTCATTGAACATTCTTTTACAAACCTTCGACATGGTTAAACAAGTTTTTATAGTTGATCTACAGTTTTTGCAAGGAAATGAAAAACAATATTTCCTAAAAGAGTTAGCCATACTTGAAAAAGAAAGTTTAATTCCAACTGTGTATCAGTAGGTAATCCTGCACTTGGGGATGGGAAAAAATCATGCCATATCGCACCGAAGACCACGCCCACTGACCTATATTTTGGTTGATGGGTTTAATGTAGGTTATTCTTGGTTAGTAGGTCAAAAACTTGTTTTGTTTGTTTTGGTTTAGGTTATAAGCATGGGTTGTTAACTTATAAGTTGCAAGTGGTTGTATCGTAGGAAATGAAGGTTGTTGGTGCTGCAGAAGTTGTTAGGCAAGGTTAATGAACTGGAGAAGTTTAGGTTATAAGCATGGGTTGTTAACTTATAAGTTGCAAGTGGTTGTATAGTAGGAAATGAAGGTGGTTGGTACTGTAGAAGTTGTTAGTCAAGTTTAGGTTATAAGCATGGTTTGTCAACTTATAAGTTGCAAGTGGTTGTATAGTAGGAAATAAAGATTGTTGGTACTGTAGAAGTTGTTAGGCAAGGTTAATGAACAGAACAAGTTCAGGATATTTAGGTTTTTCAATAAATTCATTGATACTTTGTAATAGGATATCATACAAATAGAAAGATGATTTTTTTCAGGTCAAATCAAGTTTTTTTTTTAAATTGCGCAAAATCGCATGCTTAATAAAATATACCTACATACGTAAAGGAAATATAAAAGAAACGAAAAAACTTATTTTTATTATTTAATAAGAAAAATATTAGGTACTTTTGAATACGAAGATGTAAATAATAAAAATAAAAACAAAACGTAAACAAGAAGTAGGTACAAAGTGTATTTTTGTTTATTAAAGAAGATCAATAATTGTTATAAGTTGTTATTTTAGTTTTAAAGCTGCAAAATAAAAATAAAAATAAGAAAAATATGTTACCTATTTTAGGATATGAGTTGTTTCTCTATATTTTATATTTTGTTCTAAGTACATATGAACTTAAAAAATATTTTGCATTCTTCTAATTTCTGTTTACCTGGTGTAAAATAAATTGTTAAAACTAGTTTGACTATTTTAAACAATGTTAAAATTTATGAATGCAATAAAAAAGTAAAAATAAAAACAAAAGAAAGAAAAAAATTATATAATTATAGGTGCATCTGTTATGTAGGATTTCTTTTTTCTGTTCTATAAGAAGATTGAGAAAATAATCTGAAATCTTCGATTTTACTTTGTTTTCTTATTATTACGTTCCATTCTATGCTGTAAGAAATGAAAAAATAATAAAAATCAAAAAGAAGTTAATTGCTTTTGGTATCTATTTAAAAACAAAAATAAAACAAATTTATTTATATGTTTGAAATAATTTTGTCTATTTATTTATATGTTTGAAATAAACATATCTATAAATATATTATTTATTAAAATAATAATGAATGACGTAGAATACACGCAGCAAATAGAAGAAGTTCCTCGGGGACGCAAGAATAAGAATAAAGCAAAAAAAAGTCAATAGAAAAAATCAAGCAAACACTAACACTAATACTATTTTAAGTTGTTCTCATATTTCTGTAGATAAAACGGGACAAAAACTTAAAAAAAAATGTAAAGGTTTCATGTTAACGCTGGATGATACGGAATGTAAATCAAATCAATTAAAAAAAAATTCTTAAATTTATAGTGAATTTTATATTTTATATATAGTATTTCGACATCACTGCAATTCCAAACCTAAGAAAATTGAACAGGACAAATTTATTGTCAAGTATTTAAATGTAACTTACCCAAAAAAGAAAGAAAATTCAAATAAAACATTGACGAATAAATCAAGTATCTAATAAAGCTGTATCTATCAATTATAATATAAGAATGAGAAACGGCAAAACAGTTCTAGTTTGTTCAAAGTTGTTTCAAAATATAACAGGTACCTAATTTTACATTTTTTATCACTTAGATTTTAGAAAAATGGAAATCGAACTTTATTGGCGAAATATGCCTTATAAAGTTAGTAGTATGCGTATGCATTTATTTTCACAAATTTTTTCTGTACATAAGAGTTTAAATACATACATTGATAATATACATATTATTATTTGTAGTATAAGTTCATATTCCGCCATTCCTTAAATTTTATTAATAAAACAAATTTCATTCATTTAATTTCGTATTATTACAACTTATAGGATTTTCGTCGCACCGTTTGTCTTTGATAGGGAAATATGTACTACATACAGGTGAATTACCTGAAGAACGACGAGGTGGTAATCGTTCAACATCTGAAGATTTAAAAATGACCGAACTTATTAAAGAAAATATTAAAAAATATAAATGTCGCGAAAGTCACTATAGTCGCCGTAAAACAGGAAGACATTATTTACCTCCAGAGTTAAATATTCAAAAAATGTACACTCGATTTTCTGAAGCGTTAAAAAAGGATAACAAACGTGCTTGCTCACTTTCCAAATACAAATGTGTGTTTTATTATTGCTTTAATATTGGATTTGGAAGTCCTCGTACAGATACCTGTTCTCAATGTAAAGTGTTTCAAATTACATTAAAAAATCACAATAAAAGTCTAGAAGAAAAAAATCAAACTAGAGGAATCAAACTAACTCTTTTCAAGTTACATAAACTTAAAGCTTACAAATTTCATGAAATCATGAAGAGTGAAAATGAATCTGTTATAAAAATAGTTTTCGACATGCAACAAAATCAGCCATTACCAAAATTATCTATTGGCGAAATTTTTTACAGTAGACAGGTATGGTTCCACAACTTCACGATTATGATACATCGCGCTTCGCAGAATCGTGAAAATATAAAACACTATACATGGCTAGAAACTGAGTCTGGGAGAGGTGCAAATGAAGTCGCTTCGTGTGTCATACATTTTCTTCAAGACCTGGATAAGGAAATGTTGGCAACTAAACGAAAATACGCATTACACCTTTTCTCTGATTCTGCCACAAGCCAGAATAAGAATACAATTTTACTTGCTTGTTTAATGAAATATTTAAAAACGAGTAAAAGCTTTTATTCAATTAAACACTTTTTCCCAATAAGAGGACATAGTTTTATGCTCCCGGATAGAGTATTTGGAAAAGTTGAGCTTGATTATAGGAAACGGGAAAAAATTTTATCTCCAAGTGAATATAGAAAAATATAACAAAACGGGAGAAGTTTTATCTACAAATAAAGATTTTTGGTTTTAGCGTTTACAAGATGAAGCAAAAAAAATTCTAAAATCAAAAATGCCATTTAAAATATCGACTTGTCGAATAATATTTTATGATAAAAAAGAAAGAGTGAAACTTGGTTAAATACGATGTATTAAAAAAAGGATGCTCTTTAAATTCTATGTCCAACTCGAAAGTTTTAGATAAAATTAATAGAGTCTCGAAAGAAAAAAGTGAAGATGTCAAGAAACTTTTAAAATATTTTGTAATACCTGCAGATGCTGCGGAATATTATCATGGCATATTAAATAATTCCCACCTAGAAGAGGAGGAAGTAAACGATCCAATAGGTTTAATTTATGAAGAAGAAGAAGATGCTGTATAAAAACCTAAATTTTTGAAACTGCATATATTCCATAAATACTTTTAAAAATATCGAAAAAATTTTTAATAATTTGTCATTATTGTTACTTTTTATGAAGTTTTGCAAAAACTTGTCTGTTTTATAGAGTTTTGAAAAAATGTTGCGTTTTATGAAGTTTTGCAAAAAATTTGAAAGTGTATATTGTGAAGTTTTGAAAAACTGCCTGCTTTTTAGTCTTATTTTTTTTTGTTTTTTAAATGACTTAAAAAAATTTTTTTTTAAACCAATTCATCGGGCGCTCTACCACTTTCAAAAAAAATTAATTTTATGTTTTTATCATTATTACTTAAGATTTAAATAATAAAAATCAATTTCTGAGAAAACTGAAATTATTATTTTATGTAGTTTTAAAAAAACGCTCCTCTTACCTTTTAAATATTTAAAGATATTTCGCAAAATGTTTTTATTACTTCAGGGTCACAGTGTTTTATAATTACTTTCTGGAATTTTGGTTTAGAGGTTTTTAATAGGTGCAATATATGTCGATTGGTCTTCAAACGTTTCATATTCCTCCCCAAATTTTTCTAATTGGTCTCTCGTACAATAATACAAACCTTTCCCATATATATCACTTCTTAATCGAAATATATCATTAACGTCTTGAGTAAGATCTATTAATATATAGCCATATGGGATTGACTTCACATCATTATATACTTTTTAAATGCTTTAATTTGATTGGGATATATTTGGCGAGCTAGAGGTAATATCTGCGATTTATCTCTTGGATTTTTGAAAAGTACTAAATATTTACAGTTGAGTGAAATATCTCTTGAAAATTTACCCTTGTGAAAAACATTTTGTGTTACAAATATTACAGATAAATTTCTATGATGTGATCCTCTAGTAAATAAATCACATACAAACTTATCATGAGAACTTAACATCATATCATCGATAATAACTAACAAAGGTTCTTGATTATCATTAAAATCTGAAATAGTGTTACTAAATATATTCAACATCTTTCATATATAGTGGAACAGCATTTTTGTCTTGATTACACCAAATAATTCTATTAATATGTGGTAGTATATTTTCTTCTTTATATTTTATTAAATTACAAATAAATGTGGTTTTACCACAGCAGGATGGCCGCGCCACCATCATTGTAAATGGGTGAAACAACATAGTTGTATTAGTTAAAACAATCATTGCTAACCTATATTTATATGAGCAGCTCTTTTTCGAAATGAATATACATAAATGTAAATTTAGTTATTTCATTGAACATTCTTTTACAAACCTTCGACATGGTTAAACAAGTTTTTATAGTTGATCTACAATTTTTGCAAGGAAATGAAAAACAATATTTCCTAAAAGAGTTAGCCATACTTGAAAAAGGAAGTTTAATTCCAACTGTGTATCAGTAGGTAATCCTGCACTTGGGGATGGGAAAAAATCATGCCATATCGCACCGAAGACCACGCCCACTGACCTATATTTTGATTGATGGGTTTAATGTAGGTTATTCTTGGTTAGTATGTCAAAAACTTGTTTTATTTGTTTTGGTTTAGGTTATAAGCATGGGTTGTTAACTTATAAGTTGCAAGTGGTTGTATCGTATGAAATTAAGGTTGTTGGTACTGTAGAAGTTGTTAGGCAAGGTTAATGAACTGGAGAAGTTTAGGTTGTAAGCATGGGTTGTTAACTTATAAGTTGCAAGTGGTTGTATAGTAGGAGATGAAGGTTGTTGGTACTGTAGAAGTTGTTAGGCAAGGTTAATGAACTGGACAAGTTTAGGTTATAAGCATGGTTTGTCAACTTATAAGTTGCAAGTGGTTGTATAGTAGGAAATAAAGATTGTTGGTACTGTAGAAGTTGTTAGGCAAGGTTAATGAACAGAACAAGTTCAGGATATTTAGGTTTTTCAATAAATTCATTGATACTTTGTAATAGGATATCATACAAATAGAAAGATGATTTTTTACAGGTCAAATCAAGTTTATTTTTTTAAATTGCGCAAAATCGCATGCTTAATAAAATATACCTATATACGTAAAGGAAATATAAAAGAAACGAGAAAAACTTATTTTTATTATTTAATAAGAAAAATATTAGGTACTTTTGAATACGAAGATGTAAATAATAAAAATAAAAACAAAACGTAAACAAGAAGTAGGTACAAAGTGTATTTTTGTTTATTAAAGAAGATCAATAATTGTTGTAAGTTGTTATTTTAGTTTTAAAGCAGCAAAATAAAAAAATAAAATAAAAATAAGAAAAATATGTTACCCATTTTAGGATATGAGTTGTTTCTCTATATTCTATATTTTGTTCTAAGTACATATGAACTTAAAAAATATTCTGCATTCTTCTAATTTCTGTTTACCTGGTGTAAAATAAATTGTTAAAACTAGTTTGACTATTTTAAACAATGTTAAAATTTATGAATGCAATAAAAAAGTAAAAATAAAAACAAAAGAAAGAAAAAAATTATATAATTATAAGTGCATCTGTTATGTAGGATTTCTTTTTTCTGTTCTATAAGAAGATTGAGAAAATAATCTGAAATCTTCGATTTTACTTTGTTTTCTTATTATTACGTTCCATTCTATGCTATAAGAAATGAAAAAATAATAAAAATCAAAAAGAAGTTAATTGCTTTTGGTATCTGTTTGAAAACAAAAATAAAACAAATTTATTTATATGTTTGAAATAATTTTGTATTTGAAAATATTTTACAATTTTACAGAAATCTGTATTGCACAATTTTTTTACGATGATCAGATGTTAAGATTTTAGAAATAGCGAGACCAACTTTTTCTATACGTCTTTGAAATCTACTTCTATCACGTGCGTATTCTTCCCAATGACCTTTCCTTGCTGATCTGTAAGCATAGACCCATACATGCTTAACGTGAATTTCTTGTTTTATGTTGAAATAATCTTTTTGTTGTTATGTAAATTCATATTGTGCAAGTATGAAAATTGATGGTCTTAATCTAACATTTTTTCTTTTAAAAACAATTTTTAACAGCACATCTGAAACTCTTGTTTGATAAGTGTATAGGACAATTTGAATTAAAGTTTTCAATCTTTTGTAATGATGGCAAGTCTCTGCTTAGATCTTCTATTTTAACACTGTCAATGTACTTTTGAAGGAACTTTTTTTTTTGTTCTCCTTTAACATAAATTTTTTCCACTGACACTAAATAGTGTTTTAATATACATTTTACATCTAAATATTCAACTAAACCGTTATTCCATTTAAGACCATTTATTTTATTTTCGCAATACTGGTTATTATATTTCACATCTTGACTAAGCGGGGTACGGTACGCTAACTCTTTTAGGAAATATTGTTTTTCATTTCCTTGCAAAAATTGTAGGTCAACTATAAAAATTTGTTTAACCATGTCGAAGGTTTGTAAAAGAATGTTCAATGAAATAACTAAATTTACATTTATATTCATTTCGAAAAAGAGCTGTTCATATAAATATAGGTTAGCAATGATTGTTTTAACTAATACAACTATGTTGTTTCACCCATTTACAATGATGGTGGCGGGGCCATCCTGCTGTGGTAAAACCACATTTATTTGTAATTTAATAAAATATAAAGAAGAAAATATACTACCACATATTAATAGAATTATTTGGTGTAATCCAGACAAAAATGCTGTTAATATATGAAAGATGTTGAATATAGTAACACTATTCCAGATTTTAATGATAATCAAGAACCTTTGTTAGTTATTATCGATGATATGATGTTAAGTTCTCATGATAAGTTTGTATGTGATTTATTTACTAGAGGATCACATCATAGAAATTTATCTGTAATATTTGTAACACAAAATGTTTTTCACCAGGGTAAATTTTCAAGAAATATTTCACTCAACTGTAAATATTTAGTACTTTTCAAAAATCCAAGAGATAAATCGCAGATATTACCTCTAGCTCGCCAAATATATCCCAATCAAATTAAAGCATTTGAAAAAGTATATAATGATGTGACGTCAGTCCCATATGGCTATATATTAATAGATCTTACTCAAGACGTTAATGATATAATTCGATTAAGAAGTGATATATTTGGGAAAGATTTGTATTATTGTACGAGAGATCAATTAGAACAATTTGGGGAGGAATATGAAACGTTTGAAGACCAATCGACATATATTGCACCTATTAAAAACCTCTAAACCAAAATTCCAGAAAGTAATTATAAAACACTGTCACCCTGAAGTAATAAAAATATTTTGCGAAATCTCTTTAAATATTTTAAAAGGTAATTATAATCTGAGTAAAAAAGCAACAACCCAATTACGAAAGTATAAAAAAGAATTTAGATCACTTATTTGCCGGAAAAAATCTATAAATAGCAAAAGAAAAATTATTATTCAACGTGGTGGATTTTTACCTACACTTGGTGCAATACTGTCAGGGATAATCGGAAATTTTATAAAATGAATAATATAACATTTAATAAAATGATAATTTTAAAACCTGAGATTTATGAAAGAATGAAGCAAAATGCAGACATTGAACTCAATGAATTAGATAAAAATATGAAAAAAATATTGCTAAATAAACATCTTACGGATACTCAAAAATGGTATTTATACAGACAAAATATATTTAAAATAAGAAACAAAAAAAGACAACTTCCTAGAAATAAAGAGGAGAAAATAAAAATTACGGAAAGAAAAGGTACTCAAACTCGTGCAAAACCAATGTATATAGATGCGGAAACTCAATCGCATTTTCCTAAATATAAGAATGTTGGAATACAAGTTGTTCCTGAAGAAGAAGAAGTACATGAAAAAGAAGCTGATGACGCAGTATTTGATGATAAAATTCAGGAAAATGTTTTAACAAAAGCATTGTCAGCTGCTTCAGTTGGAGAACGTCTTAGAAAAAGAAAATCAATTAGAAGTCAAAATGTACAAATTTTTGAAACTGATACAGGAGACGTTATAACTGTTCCTTTAGATAGCCCAAGCCCACCAACAAAAAAAGAAAAAACTATAAGTAGCAAAGAGTTGAATAATTCATCAAGACGTGTTTTAAGGTCAGCAGTAGGTAATACTCAAACAGAACTTAATTTTCCAATTCGTAAAAATAAATCTACAAGCTCATGGACGACATACAAGTAAATGATGAATTTTATGTCACTTTACTCAGTGATTCATCTATCAACTATTATCCAGAAAATTCATTATCATCTTTTACAAATAAAATGATTAAATACATGTGTGATTCAAGGTGGAAAGTCGGTATTTCAGAAATGTATGTTAATGATTTCGTTCCAAATGTGTATGGTGAAGAATGGGAAAAAAGTACTCAAATATTTATTAAAGGTATGCAGAAAGATATGATAGGAGTTGGAACATCATATATTCCATACATAGAAAAACAAATGATATGCGACTGGAAAGTTTTTTTACTACCAACACTTATTCAAAATATACGACAAAAATATAAATGAACGACAGTTGATTTGGGGAATTTTTAATTTTATAAACGATGAAGTTCATTATACACAACCAATAAAAGCTGAGGAGATGTCTAAAAATTTAAGTTACACCATAATATGTGTTACTAAGCCTAAAATAGATATAAAAATAAGAGCAAATTACGCTTATACCCTCGAAGGACTTTTGAAAACATGTTTCAATCAAGTATCTTTTAAAGTTACAGATTTTAAAAAATTTAAATCACGTGTAATAGAAGCTTTCAAAACTTTTATAGATAGTGTACAACTGATTCCCATTAGTAAACCAGATATGTTTTTTATATACACAGATATAATTGAACCGCAAAAAATAGGTGATAAATATATAAAGTGTTTAAGATCTGTTAACATACAAAATTATTTCACTAATACTGTAAAAGAATTCAGTAATATTCAATATTGCAATGTGGAGGATTTAATAACATTTCATTACTTGTATGTGATAAATATGGATACAAAATAAACTTTTCCAATAGTTCAATTCCAACAAAAATTGTATTACATTTTAAAAAAGTATAAATAAAAGCGATTTTACAAAACTATATATTATTTTATTTTATTCATTATGGAGAGAGCGTACTACAAATATTATTTAGTTCAATCAGGAAAAGGTCTTGAGGATATTGGTCCTTTGTTACACTCAATTGTACCTTACCAAAGGGGACGAGGGTTAGGGAGCTTTTTCGGTGGTCTTTTTAGATATTTAAAACCAATATTTACGTCTGGAGCTAATATATTAAAAAAGGAGGTTATTAACTCTGGTATTAATGGATTTTCTGATATTGCCACAGGTGCAAATGTAAAAGAAGTGGTTCAAGGTCGAAGTAAAGAGATAATGAAAAATGTAAGACGAGGTGCAGTTCGGAAACTCAATGAAATGTATGGACAAGGCAAAAGAAAACGAAGAAAACCTATAAAAAGACCTCTCATTAATAATTTAAATTATTTTACGTCGAAGCGACACAAAGTTAATAACAAAAACAAACAAAAAGATATTTTTGAATAATTATGATTGAATGTATGAAATCAGAGCTTGATATTTTTAAAACACAGCCTATTCAGTCAAGTATTTTACGATCTGAAGAAGTTTCCTATAACCCTATTGCTAGTTTAGATAATCCATCTGTCATAGAATTTGTTTCACTAGGGTACGGTGATACATATAGAGACTTGTCTTCGACATATCTAAAATTAAAAGTACAAATTTTAAAAAAAGATGGAACTCAATGGAATAAAGATAAAAAAACTGATGGAACACCTATACAACTACCAAGTATGGTTAATAATATGTTACATTCATTAATAAAACAATGCAATGTTCAACTAAATGGAAAGAATATATCTCCATCAGATGGCAATTATCATTACAGAGCTTATATTGAATCATTGTTAAATTATGGTACGGATGCCGCTACAACGCATTTGGAGTTTAGTGGATGGATGCTAGATAAGCCAAATATAGCAAAAACAGATAATAGTGGTTCAAAAGAACGTCAAAAATTATACCAAAATAGCAATGTAGTGGAACTTATGGGGACACTACATTTAAATATGTTTAACCTACCTACACTTCTCATAAACAATGTCGATGTTCGAGTTGTCCTAACATTAGAAAAACCAGATTTTTACATCTTTGCAGATGATACTGATGAATCTCAACTGAAAATTTTAGAAGCCACTTTATTTATGAGACATGTAACAATTAATCCTAGTGTGCTATTAGCACATAATGCTGTATTGGAAAAAACTAATGCCAAATACAATTACAAACGGGTAGAGGTAAAAACTTTTACCATTCCACAGAATAGTTCATCAATATCACTTGATAATGTTTTTATTGGACAGTTGCCAAACACAATCATTTTTTGTATGACAGAAAATGCAGGTTACTCTGGAAAAAGGTCAAAAAACCCTTACAATTTTAAACATTTTGATATTTCACAATTTGTGTTAAACGTAAATGGTGTTCATATACCTAATTCAGCAATTGAAACCAGTTTTTCAAATGAAAATAATTGATGTACAAGAGCATACAGTACACTTTTTTCAGGAACTGGAATTTACCACAATGACAAAGGTCATCAGATAACAAAAACCATGCTTAGTAATGGGTTTTTCATTCTAGCTTTTGATTTAACTCCAGATGCATCAGGAAATGAAGTGTGTCAAGGTCTACTAAATCAAGGTACAGTTAGAATTGAAGCAAGGCTATCAAAACCACTTACATCTACACTGGCTGCTATTGTTTATGGAGAATTTGATGCAAGTTTACAAATTGATAAAAACCGAAATATATTCTCAAACCTATAAATAGCATACATAAAAGTAAATTTGAATATTTGACAAAATGTCACTGTCTTGTGCACTTCTGGATGTAACATTTTGTAGTGATGATAATAATACCTTATTTTCGAAAGATATTTGTATAGTTGGTTTTAAAGAACCTTGTAAAAAGTTTGTAAAAGAGCTCAAGTATAAATTTACAACTAGGGATTTTATAAATGATAATTTTGATAATTACTCTTTTGGAACTGTGTACAACGATAAAATAAATAAAGAGCTCTGTCAAATACTAGAAAAATTTGATGTTATTTTAACAAATAAAAAAATCAAAAAAGAGTTTTTATCAAATTATATTAAAGAAACAACTAAAGTATATGACTTGAGTTAATTTGATTGAGATAAGTGACGTATTAAGATGTAACAAACACACACGTAAATTTTTTAAAGGAGTTTTTGCTCTGGATCAACTCCCCAGAATAATTGAAAAACAAACTTTTTTAATTGTAAACACTGATAAATCAAAAGATCCGGGAACACATTGGTCAGCTATTTTTAAGCCAAAAATTGGCTGTGTTGAATATTTTGATTCGTTTGGTAGAAAACCAGATAAATTAGAAATTTTAAGTTACTTAAAAAACCAATGTATAATTTTTAATAAGAAACAGTTACAAAGTAACTATTCAGATGTCTGTGGGCAATATTGTTGTGTTTCCACGTATTATAGATGTTGCGGTTATAGTATGAACGCTTTTTTAAAAAAATTTAATAAAGAAAATCAACTAGAAAACGATAAGTATATTTTAAGTACCTTTCAAAATGTATTTGGAAAATATAACTCATTACAAATTTGTGTTCCTAAAACGTATAAATAATAAAAACAATATAAACAGGTTTTGGTAAAATTAAAAGAATGGAAGCACCATGTCAGAACACAAATTTATTGTTAAGTTACACATATTTTCTCAATAAGAGTCATACATAAAAATTGCTGTTGGATTTGACTGTGAGTCATTTGAAGCCTCAAGTATAATTCACCGTATTGGTAAAAAGTCGATTGTCTTAAAATATCATGAACGGAATAAATTTTATTACGAATTTAAAAAAAAACTCGTTAAACTGATAATAAAAGATATAAAACAGAACTTTCATCATGGACTAAAATCAGCGAACGGACAAAGTATGAGTATTAACAAAGAAGAAGCAGAGCAGTTTTACAATTTAAGCGATTTTCTTCACGCAGTGATGATCTATTATAAATCTGCTGAGTTAAATGTAAAAGACTATGTTCGGGAATATCTAAATTTATGTGTCGAACAACAAGTATTTAGGTTAGAAAGAGAAATTTATGTACCAATACAACGTTTTAATGTACAATGTAATTATTCAAGGTTATTTTTTGAAATTCCTGTAATTTTAAAGGAACAAATCTGTAATATACTACATAAAACAAACAAAATAAATCACAACAAATAATATAAAAATTTTTATTTTATATTTATATGTTTTAGATAGACAAATATTTTTCTGTACACCTTCCCTTAGATTATTTAATTAAAATTATTTAGGATTATTAAATCATTGAAAAAATCAAGATCTCCCAGCTGATTATTTATGTCCCAAATTTCATTAAATGGAACTGCTTCTTCATCTTCCTCAATTTCTTCTTCCACTTCTTCTTCTTCGTCTTCTAATTCAACTATCTGGAACGGTGGTATAAATTCCTCAGTTTCTGCTAAATCTTCGTCGTCCATGGTGGACGTAATTTCATTTTCTTGTATCTGACCTTGTGTATTTACATCATCTACAGTTTTTTTTAAATGGAAATGATGTGGAATCAGGCAGCATTTCAGTGAGTTGTTGAGCAGTCAGAATGGAAGTGAATTAAATTTGAAAATAAAAGTTGAGTTATATACTCATGTAGAAAAGTATAAAAGCAAATTAAACTCAATTAGATGATTAGTTTAAACCATGCTTTGGTCTATCATTTTATGTATAATAATTATTATAACATTACCTTTAACATTTTTAAAACAAAATGTCAAGAGCTCAAATAGTGACTGAAATTCATAGACAGGCAAGACGTAAATTTCTTAGAAGAAAATTCAAACAGAAAGGTCTAAATGACACGTGGCAAATCGATTTAGTCGAAATGATACCTTATGGAAAATTTAATAATAGATATAAATATATGCTGACGGCCATTGATACTTTTTCCAAAAATGCCTATGCTGAACCTGTGAAAACAAAAAATGCTGAAAATGTTTTAAATGCCTTAAAAACTGTTATTATTTATTATTATAGAGCTAAAGTTATACCAAAAAATATTCACTCTGATCAAGGCAAGGAATTTTTTAATTTACAATTTCAAAATTATATGAAAGAAAAATCAATCAATCATTATCACACATTTAGCGAATTAAAAGCATCAATTGTTGAACGATTTAACCGTATATTGAAAAATTCTATGTGGAAAAAATTTAGTTTAAACGGGAATTATAAATGGTTACCTATTATACAATCATTAATAAAAGAATATAATTCAACAAAATATAGCACAACAAAACTTCCTCCTGAAAAAATTACAAAAAAAAACGAAAAAAATATACTGCGGAATGTATATACTGAGCCTAAAATTTTTTAAAAAAGTAAATATAAAACTGGAAATTTTGTAAGAATAAATAAATATAAAGGTCATTTCGAAAAAGGTTATCAACCGAATTGGTCAACTGAAGTATTTAAGATTGATAAAATCAATAATACTTATCCTGTTACATATCAATTATCGGACTATACTGATACGCCAATTTCTGCGGGTTTTTATCAAGCTGAGCTTACACCTGTAAAATACCCAGATACTTATCTTGTAAAAAAATTCTGAAAAAGCAAGGAAATAGAGTTTTTGTTAAATGGCTAGGTTTTGATGACACACATAATACTTGGATAAATTCAACAAATATTGTTTAATATCTGTAAAATAAAACTCTAATAAGCACCTGAAAATAAAACTTGAAAACATCTGAAAAATAAAATAAAATCTTAACATCTGAAAAATGAAAATAAAATTAAAAACAGTAGAAAATTTCTTTGAAATAAAATTTTTTTTATTAAATAAAATTTTTTATATAAAATTAGTCTAAAACTATTACTGATTTGTGGCGAATTCAAAATCACCACGTTCTCCTTTTAAATTTAATTGGCTTTCCTCATTTATGAGGAAATATTCATTTTTTTCGATTTCCTCACGGAAATCATTATCTTCAAATACCCCAACTTTTTGATGCGGTATAAATATAATATTATTTAGGGTCTCGAAGACCCATTTTTTACAGTAAACGGTGTTTAACTTTTTAATTTTATTTATTTTATAGAGCCTACTTGGCTCCATATCTTTAACTTTTAAAAATTTAAAAAAAAATTTTTTTTAAATTAAATAATTCCGCCAGTTTTCTTTTTCTGATGGGGATTTGATGTTGCCTTACTCTGATAATCTTGTTGTTGTTGTAGTTGCTGTTGTTGCTGTTGTTGTGGTTGTTGATGTTATTGTTGATGATGATGCTGTTGATGTAGTTGTTGTTGTTGTTGATGAAGATGAGTAGAAGCGTCATCTTCATTTTTCGCCTTTCTCCTTTTCGCAGGAAGACGCACTGCTGTACTAGTAGTAGCAGTTGTAGCAGTTGCAGCCTCTTCTGCAGTCATGAAGAAGTTTAAATATTCCTGTGCCATATCTTGCTTGTTTGAAATTAAACTGATATTTTTTGTATAAAATCCATATGTATTTATACTAATTAAAATGTATTGAATATAAATTTAGATTGCTTTTTGTTTTTTAAGCTAAGCTTTCTATTTTTAGCTAAGATTTAGATGGGATACTAGTTAAATGAACTATAATTTATTAAATCGTCATTTGATTACAATTTACAACTTTAAGATAAGTTTTAAATTAAATTCTAGTTTGAAAATTACAATGTTGCAAATTATATTTTCAATTTTCTATTTTAAGATAGGGCTAAGTTTGCGTTTTATTTTTGTTTTACAGAACTATAATTAATTGTCAGAATGTCTTTTGTTACAATGTTGCAAATTATATTTTCAATTTTCTATTTTAAGATAGGGCTAAGTTTGAGTTGTAAATTCTAGTTTGAAAATTACAATGTTGCAAATTATATTTTCAATTTTCTATTTTAAGATAGGGCTAAGTTTGCGTTTTATTTTTGTTTTGCAGAACTATAATTAATTGTCAGAATGTCTTTTGTTACAATGTTGCAAATTATATTTTCAATTCTTTCTATTTTAAGATAGGATTAAGATGGGATTCTAGTTAAACAACTATAATTTATTAAAGCGACCTTTGATTACAATGTAATTGTTCATTTAACAGAGTGAATCTGTATTAAAAATTTAATATTATTCTGTTATTCAAGCATTTAACATCTAAAATTCGTATAAAGAAAATGTCGAAAAAAATTATTTTACAAAAGTTTCTTACCGAAACTATAACACCTTATATAATCGAAAGTGAAAATTCGACATTTGTTAAACGGTTTAATATGAACGGGCACAAAATAAAATTTGTAATTAAATCCGTACCTGACAATAGAGAACCAATTAGCTGGATTAAGGATGCTATACATCAAATAATCAACATTGCTGTGAAAGATGTGAATTCCAGGGATAAGATTGGGTGAACATTTTGGGAAGAGAGCTTTGAACATCAAGGTCCTGCGTATCTCAGTTTTAGATCCACTCATGAACTAAAATTTAGCGACGTTTGGGATGTAATTTCTAATGTTTTCCAAAGTAATTCTGAAGGTAGTTATTTATAATACATTTTTGGCTTCATTTATTATAAACTATTTTTATTTTACGTCTACAGGTTTAAGCACAGACACTTTTTGTTTAACAGTTACCCATGTTAAATTACCCGTTGGTAGAGGTAAAAGTAATAAATATTCAAATTTTGATGAGGAATGCTTAAAAAGGAGAGGAATAATAGCAATAAAAAATAGCGATAATTTATGTTTACCGCGTGCACTTGTTGTTTCAATTGCTAAAATTGAGAAATTTAATGATTATGAAAAAATTCGAAAAAATATAGAAAAACTTCAAACTTTAACAGCTTCAAAATTATTAGAAAAATCAAAAATAACAATTCCATCTGAAGGTTGCGGAATTCGTGAATTGAATCAATTTCAAAAATTTTTACACAAACACAAGATTGTTGTATATAAATATGGAACAAGGGGTGCAGAAATAATATTTGAAGGATTGAATAATGGGAAAAAAATTAACTTCTTATATCATAATAATCATTACAATGTAATAACCTCACTAACAGCTGCTTTTTGCACAGCATTTTATTGTGAAGAATGTCATATTCCGTATTCTAAGAAAAATGAACATAGATGTTCGAAAAGTTGCCCTTGCTGTCAAAAATCACCAGCTTGTTCACTTAATGTTAAAAATATTTTATGTATGCAGTGTAATCGAACATTTCGTGGTCAAACATGTTTTGAACGCCATAAGGCTTCCAGTTCAAAAAATAGAAGCTTCTGTGAAGAAATTAGAAAATGAAAATCTTGTTTTAAAGTTCATAAAAGCAGTAGGACTCATATATGTGGAGAATATTTTTGTAAGATTTGCGATAATCATGTTCCCGAAAACCATAAATACTTCATTCAGCAAGACAAAACAAAAGTAAATTTTGAAAATTGCATTTACGTATTTTATGATTTGGAAACAAGACAAGAAATTAGCTCTACAAAAATAAAAGAACATGTTCCAAGTTTATGTGTGGCTCAGCTAAGACGCTTTAAATGTATTAACATTGATTCTCTATACTTCTGTGGAAAATGTAAATTAAGAGAGAGAATTTTTAAAACGAAAAATGTGATAGAGGATTTCATGGAATTTATTTTAAAATTAAGAAAGGAATTCAAAAAGATTGTCATAATTGCTCATAATGGTCAGGCGTTTGACCATCAATTTATTCTGAATTATATACTCAATAAAACTGTACTTGAACCAAAGTTAATTATGCGAGGTATTGTTATGATAATTGATAATATTAAATGTATAGATTCTATGAATTACTTTCCTATGGCCTTTGCAAAATTACCAAAAGCTTTTAATTATCAATCAATTTGAAAAAGGGTTATTTTCCGCATCTATTTAATAAATTGGAAAATGAAAATTACATTGGCACACTTCCAGCAATTAAATACTATAACTCTAATACAATGAAAGCAGATGACCGTAATGAATTTTTAATGTGGTATGAACAAAATAGAAACTCAGAATTTAATATGAAGAAAGATATTTTAGAATACTGTATAAATGATGTTGAAATTCTAACTATAGCATGTCTGGTTTTCAGAAAATTTTTTATAGAAGATTGTAATGTGAAACCATTTGTAGAAGCAAAAACAATAGCTTCAGCCTGTAATCTTGTATATAGAAGAAACTTTCTCAAATCGAATACTATAGGTATTATACCAAGAAAAGGATATAGGATGGTAGACAATCAGTCAAAAATTGCCATGCAATGGCTTATTTGGGAAAAGGATTTGAGAAAAATTGATTTGCAATGTGCATTTAATGGAAAAGAAAAACAAATCAGAAATGTTAAAGTCGATGGTTTTTGTGAAGAGACTAAAGAAATATTTGAATTTTACGGGTGCTATAATCATGGACATGCAAAATGTTTAACAAAGCAGAGGGATATACCATTACATGATAACTCTGGCGATACTTTGAATGTACGATATGAAAAAACAATAATGAGATCAAAGTTTATAAAATCATGTGGATATAAAGTTATTGAGATGTGGGAATGTGAATTCCGAGAGCTAATGAGACACAATGAAAATATGAGATATTTAGAAAATCATTCATTAATTAATTTAGCTCCTTTAAATCCCCGTGATGCATTTTATGGCGGAAGAACGGGAAATACTTACACATATTATAAATGTAAACAAGGAGAAAAAATTAAATACATAGATGTGTGTTCCTTATATCCATATGTTTGTAAACGAGGGAAATTTCCCATAAGTTATCCTAAGATTTATGTTGGAGAAGATGTCTGCTCCAAGTTAAACATAATGACTATTGGCGGTATTATTAAATGCAAAATCTTACCTCCAACAAATCTGTTACACCCCGTGTTACCTGCAAAACAAAATAATAAATTGATGTTCTCACTATGTAACACTTGTAGTGAGAAAAAATATCAAGGAAAATACTGTCAACATACAGACGATGAAAGAGCATTAGTAGGAACTTGGATAATTGATAAAATTAAAAAAGCAATTGAACAAGGGTATAAACTTTTAAATATTTATGAAGTTTGGGAATACGAAACACTAAAATATGACAATGGCAATGGTATTGATGGTTTACTCACTAAAATGATGAACAAATTTATAAAGATTAAACAAGATTAAACAATATATTGAAAGTTTTTTTGAAAAGGAAGAAATTAAATTAGAATACGATAAAGTAGTTAATAATCCTGGTTTAAGATCTTTTGCTAAGATTATTTTAAACTCATTCTGGGGAAAATTTGGGCAAAAGGAAAATCAACAACAAACCACCATTATAAATCAACCTTGTAAACTTTACGAATTAATAACAAACCCCTCTGTAGAAGTATGTCACATATTTCCAGTAAATGAAGAAAACATAGTGGCTAGCTGGAAGTATAAAGAAGAAGCAGGAACTTCTTTACCTACTGTCAACGTAAGTATCGCTGCTTATACAACAACACATGCTCGTCTTCAACTTTACAGTTATCTAGAGAAGCTAGATAGTAGAGTATTATATTATGACACCGATTCGGTGTTGTACATTAGTCGAAAAGGAGAATATGAACCACAAACAGGAGAATTTATAAGAGACATGACAGATGAATTAGAGTGTTATGGTATAGGGAGTTATATTACAGAATTTGTAAGTGGTGGTCCCAAGAACTACGCCTACAAAAGATAATACCGAAAAAATTGTTTCTAAAGTTAAAGGATTCTCTCTTAGTTATGAAGCTTCACTAAAAATTAATTATTTTTAGTCGAAAAGGAGAATATGAACCACAAACAGGAGAATTTATAAGAGACATGACAGATGAATTAGAGTGTTATGGTATAGGGAGTTATATTACAGAATTTGTAAGTGGTGGTCCCAAGAACTACGCCTACAAAAGATAATACCGAAAAAATTGTTTCTAAAGTTAAAGGATTCTCTCTTAGTTATGAAGCTTCACTAAAAATTAATTATTTTTATTATTTACATCTTCGTATTCAAAAGTACCTATGAATATTTTTCTTATTAAATAATAAAAACAAGTTTTTTCGTTTCTTTTATATCTCCTTTTACGTATGTAGGTATATTTTATTAAGCAAGCGATTTTGCGCAATTTAAAAAAATAAACTTGATTTGACCTGAAAAAATCATCTTTCTATTTGTATGATATCCTATTACAAAGTATCAATGAATTTATTGAAAAACCTAAATATCCTAAACTTGTTCAGTTCATTAACCTTGCCTAACAACTTCTACAGTATCAACAACGTTCATTTCCTACGATACAACCACTTGCAACTTATAAGTTAACAACCCATGCTTATAACCTAAACCAAAACAAACAAAACAAGTTTTTGACCTACTAACCAAGAATAACCTACAATTAAACCCATCAATCAAAATATAGGTCAGTGGGCGTGGTTTTCGGTGCTATGGCATGATTTTTTCCCATACCCAAGTGCAGGATTACCTACTTGTATCATTTCAAAGCACCGTACCCCGCAGAAGAGCTTAGTCAAATTGTGAAATATAATAACCAGTATTGCGAAAATAAAATAAATGGACTTAAATGGAGTAACGGTTTAGTTGAATATTTAAAGTCAGCGGAAAAAATTTATGTTAAAGGAGAAGAAAAAAAACTTTTCCTTCAAAAGTACATTGACAGTGTGAAAATAGAAGATCTAAGCAGAGACTTGCCATCATTACAAAAAATTGAAAGCTTTTATTCAAATTGTCCTATACACTTATCAAACAAGAGTTTCAGATGTGCTGTTTTAATGTATATATGCATCTTTTAAAAGAAAAAATGTTAGATTAAGACCTTCAATTTTCATATTTACACAATATGAATTTAAATAACAAAAAAAAAAGTTTACTTCAACATAAAACAAGAAATTCACGTTATACATGTATGGGTCTATGCATACAGATCAGCAAGGAAAGGTCATTGGGAAGAATACGCACGTGATAGAAGTAGATTTCAAAGACATTAATTTCCTACTATACAACCACTTGCAACTTATAAGTTAACAACCCATGCTTATAACCTGAACCAAAACAAACAAAACAAGTTTTTGACCTACTAACCAAGAATAACCTACATTAAACCCATTAATCAAAATATAGGTCAGTAGGCGTGGTCTTCGGTACGATATGGCATGATTTTTTCCCATCCCCAAGAGCAGGCTTACCTACTATCCTCTTTTTATATTCGGCAAGTAAATGAATACGGCAAGAATCAATTTATACATTTTTTCTAGCATGAAATCAAAAATAAATTATTGTTTTTAATCTGACTCTAAAAAAAAAAATTTTAGTATGTCAATTCGGCATAGCTATTTCATACATAAAAAAAATTAAAATTTCAATTCTAGTATATATGTATATAAAAAAAATTATTATGTTAATAATTTTCATAAATTTGGTATTTTATGTAAATTGTTTGTACAACCCTTTTGAATTATCATTTAAAAGAAAATTTTCTAAATTATTTTAAAGAATTGCACTATGGCAGCACCTTTCATAAATGCTTTAGATTGGAAAATCAAGCGGCCATTTACATAAATATTATTTTCATATTGGATCGTTTATATGAAAAATTAGAAAAATTCAAGATGAAAACTAAATAAAAATAAGATGTGGAAATAAAAAAAAGGACATTTGGTAATTAAAAACATTAAAAGGAATAATTTGGGATAAAAAAAAAAGGATTGGGAGTCGTGGTGTGGATTTTAATGCTTGAGTTACATGTCGTATACATTGTCCAAAAATACATAAAATAATATATAAATTAAAACATTAAATAAAAAAATTTGCATTATTTATTAAAATTCAATGGTTGCAAATCAGAATAAACAACAAAATATAAATAAACTGACACATGCCATGGAATAATTAATTAAACAATAGGAAACTTATTTATAAACACACGTAACGTACCCACTTTTTTATTTTCTTTTCTGTATAAGAATTTGTTAGTTTAGAGCTTGGTTTCGTTTCGTTCACTTGTAGTGAAGGAAACAGAATTCCGTTCTATTATTTAATTCTTGCTAAGCACTTTAGAATTTTTGGAACATCGAAATAACGCTAACAAAAATTTAAATTACATTTATTTTTATTTTGCTTTCATTATTGTCATTTGCCATTTGAGAAATAATTTAACTGACAATTTTCTCTGATTGCTATAATCGCCTATACGGAAAAAGGTATAAGTTTCCAATGAACGTTTTTTCCGGAAGCATTTCAATGATAGCTATAACTGGCGCCTTAAATAAAATAATAAAAAACAAATTTTAAGTCTAAACTCATTAAAATAAAAAATCATAATGAAATATATCAAGAATTGAATCAGAATTGTTTTCAATGACAAACTGAAATGGGAAGAAATGAAACATGTCATTGGAACAATTTTGTTTCATTAGCAAAATTACTGATCAGTTGTTCAGGAATATGATTACCAATCCAGAAAATCATAAAATTGATTTATTTTTTAAATATTTAACTTAAAATTTAAAAATTCGTAACAGAATTTATTCTTTAGAAATTATTTAATCATTAAATCAACACTTTTGTTAAATTTTATATGTCTTTACAGCAAAAAAATTGAAAATAAACATTCCGGAAGCATTTCTGGCGCCTAAATGAAAAAAGTCAATGTGCGCATTTTAAAAGTAGTTTTTTCTTTTTATCTACTCTGTACTAAAATTTGTTAAAAACGCAAATAAATTTAAAAGGCGTAAAAAAAAATAAGAGGCCAACTATAAATCTTGAAATAACACAAAAACCATTCACTTTATTCAATTTGGTACAAATATAATGTTTTCACTCATAAATATGCATTTAAAAAATGGTGTTTCTTTAAATTTTTTATTATAAAAACTTCTTAAGATAAATTTCCTCAATATCTCAACAGTATACGTCGACACTACTTTCATACTTTAAAATTTTGTACACGCTTTTACGGCTCGAGACTCACATCAATTATAAAATTATTCATACGCGCGATACGTTAGAATCGATTGCAATTCTCTCCATTCATGTGCTTTTCGGTTCTTGTCTGTTTACTTAGGTCTTGCGTAATGCAATTTTTTACCAATACCAAAACCGCAAAAAATGCATTAGTATTTAGTAAGCACGGCTATAACAATAATTAAAAGGCCTGGATACTAAACGACAAAAAGCTATATAGCGGTCTATTTTTCATGAAACATACACTTAGTCTTATGGGAAAAAATAGGGATATATTAATATTACAGATCTTGAAATAACTCAAAAACTATGAAAATTTTTTAAGTTCGTTCAAAGGGAATATTAAAATTTCATCTTTTTACATCATTTAGTAAAAAATTTTTAAAAATGTAATTTTTTCATTCATAAATATTAGTTTTAAAAAATGTCTTCCAATTACTTTTTTATTTAAAAAAGGTTTTAAAAGCTTTGGAAAAAAGCATTTATTTCGTACAATACTAGGTAAAAAAAATATTGCAAGCAAAATAATTTTTATGACAATTGAAATTTAAAAGGTTGAGTAAATCTGAATTTATATGAATTTTGTATACATGTGGAATACATTTTAAACATACATACATAAGTGTGGAAAATTTTGTAAAATTGTAATAAGTTAAACAGTGATTAAACAATTAATTAATTTAATATTTTTGTTAAAGTGGTATCTGTGACAATTGTTCCAGTTGTCTGACATTTTTTTTATACAAAAATTTACAGGTGACAAAATTGTCATGACAATTTTATAAATTGTAAATTATATAATTTTTAATTATAATTTTGTATGTCATGACAATTTCATAAAATTTCTAAAATTCTCATGTAGATTTTGTAATTATATTTATTGACTAATTTTTTATTAAAACGAGGAAGAATACAGTTGCCTTTGTCAACTCTTAGATACCCGTACGAACCGTTAGTATGTTAACAGCCTGTCACTCTGCTCACAATATTATTTTTTTAATATTTTAGTATTTTAAAATAATTTGGGTGAATTTTATAATTTCTAGAACTATGGGTTGTACATATATTCAAACTATACGTTTATACATTCTTCAAAAGCAGATTTTAACCTTCCACATAACGATTATCAATCCAAAACTTTTTCAAATATTCTATAGTACCATTTAATACTAAGCGGTAAATGTATATTAAATTTACTTAGTACAAAATAGTAAATATAATTTTAAATATTATATTATATTATATTTAAATATTCCATTGACAGAATAATTTCTTATAAGTACAATAAAATACATATATGTATATAAATACGGAGCTATATAATATACATATATACTCTTATCATTCAGTCACTAGCGACATATACGATATGTAAATAAACATGATATTATATAAGTATGTATGTATATCAATATCATATAAATAAAAATTCTTCAAGCAACCGTTATGTTGTATATTTATTTACATTTTTATGTACTGCGCATTATATCCTAAACAATTTCAAATTATCGAATAAAACAAATGCAAAAAATTTGTTGAAGAAATTTGTTAGAAAATTTGAAAAAATCAAGTAACACTTTCGTCAATTATAAAGTAACCCTGCATTATTAAAGAAAGTTGTTAACAGAAATAAGAGTATAATGTTGAAGCTTTAATTTTTGTGTATCACTTCAAAAAAATTCTAACAGGTGTTCAAGTTACAGGTGTTTAAAAATAGGAAATTTTCAGTTTTTGACTCCTTACAGCTCCTAAACCGGGGGTGATACAAAAAAAATTTCTGAAATGACTCATACTTATTTTCAAAGATCTAACTTCTGTCAAAATTTCAAGTTTCCAACTTAAACCGTTTAGAAAATAGAAGGGTTAAACGATTTTGCAAAATTTTAGTTTCGCATAACGGTAAATTAAGACACCGCATGCCACAAGTATATATTAATTGTATATATACTTTTAAAGCTAATAAAAGTAGTAATCGTTTGGCGTTTTCAAAATGAAGATATACCTTATACAACTTGTGCTATAACAATTTAAATATAGAGCTTTTTTGAACTTTTGGGGAGCTGTAGCTCCGTAACGGGTGGGGCTACAAAAAAAAGTTATTAAAAATAAAATTAATATTTTTGTGAGATCTATCAGTAGTTAAAATTTCATAGCTCTATTACAAAAAAAATGTGGGGATTTAAAACTTAGGTGTTTGAGAGCTACCCTAAGACTTGTTCCAAACTCAACCAAAAAAAATAGGGAACCTACAAATTACTCCCAAAATATTTTGTGTAAATTTCAAGATTCTAGCTTTCTTAGTTTTTGAGTTAGCGTGCTGACGGACGGACGGACATGGCTCAAAAGTCTTAGAATTTTTTTCTGATCCGATCCATACCTTTGAAGGTATATCTAGCTCGCTTATTTCGAGGTGTTACAAACGGAGGAGTAATTTTATTATACCCGATCCTATCGTACGGGTATAAACAACATATTATCTACATACATATATAAATGTAAAATACAACGTTAAAATCAAAACCATAGGTACTTATTAGTAGTTCAATTGATAGTAGTTTAATTGTAATAGAAAATATTCCATTGAATTCCATAATTGAAGATTTGCCTGAAAATACTGTTCCAAGAAAAGATTTAGACTGGAAACAGATTTAGAAAAATAAAAAAAAAAGTTAGAAAATAAAATTTTGAGAAATTGAATTCAAAACGAATGAACTTGATTATTATTTCAAAGTATTTGAAGTTTTTCAAAAAGAAAAATAATTAAAGCTTCTTTCTTCATCATTTACAAAACATATGTATATGAAAAAAATAATTCATCAGAAATTCCAGATGACCTTTCCGACTGTTTCAGACAAATTTTGGATGAATACCGTTCTTTTGCTCCGTTCTTTTGCTCCCACGAAATTTTTTAAGAAATTCTTTATCAATCATGCCGTTAAGACTATTGATGATTTAAAAATTTACATATTTGAAATTGTGTGCACAAATTGTCCGACAATTATAACAATTTTGTAAAATACAAATTTTTTTTTCGTTTCATAATAGAATGGACATAGAAATAGTAGCCGGAATTAACGCCACAGGAATTAACACCACATGGGAATTAAGATCCACCAAGTGAGAAATAACAACACAAAAAAAAAGTGGCATTAATTCGCACCCTAGTGCTAACACGTGCTATTATAATGTTAAAGCTGGTAGAAATATTTGTAAAGCGAGTGTAATAATGATAAATAGAATGAAAGAAGATTGCGCTGATAAATCATCATTAAAAAGAACATTGTCTTCAAAAGAAATTTTTAATAAGCGCCGTTTGGAAAATGATAATGAATTGATTCAAATAAATTACAAAAAAATAAAAATAACATTAAATAAAATCAATCTTTACCAAATTGTCCGAAATCACCAGTTGATGTTCTAGAATACTTTAAAAATTTTTTATACAGATTTTCTTAAAAATTTTGGCATGTCAAAATATAATAGTAAAAATTGCTTTTACAAGTACACTATTATGGAAAACGTATTTTCTTACACAATTTTTATGGCCACTAACATTTGTGAAATTATTACTAGTTTGCCCACTGGCACTAGCAGTATTTTAAATTGTAATCGTAAATACGCTATAGACGGTATATTCAATGTTGTACCAAAATCATGTGGCTACAAACAATTGTTAATTGTTTATTTCATATATGCCGAGCATGTAAGTTATATATTATATTATTTATTACATATGTTTCTTTCTACATTAATTCAAACCGCTATCGCACGATTTTTATATTATTATTACTAATTTTACAGGTATATCCATTTATATATATACTAACTACACGAAAATCTCAACAAATATATACGCATTTATTTAAATTTATTAATCAAAATTTATTTAAGTTTGGCTTATCATATTTTATAACTGATTTTGAATCAGGATTAAGGAATGCATTAAAAACTTTTTTTCCGGATGCTGTTTTAAAAGGATGTTGGTTCCATTACGCACGTGCTCTAAGAAGAAAAGCATCAAAAATTAATTTGTTAATTGCAACAAAATCAAATAAAAATATTCAGAAATTATTTAGAAAATTGCTAGTTTTACCGTTGCTAAATCCAAGGCATATTGTCAACGCCTTTGAAATTTTTAAGATGATTCAGTTGAAAAGAATTTAGAGAAACAGTGAAATTCATTTCTCTCATCAAACAATGGATCTCTCAAACAATGGATCTTAAAAGTACATATATTATTGTATACCTATAATATAAATTTTTGATTAAAAAAAATTTTCGTTTTTACAGGAAACTCCACAACAATTTTCTGTTTATGGAGGAAATATGAGAACAACTAGTTTATTAGAAAATTAGAATGGACAAATTTCAAAAAAACTTTCAAAAAATCCAATTTTTTTTAAATTTATTGATTGTATAAGAAATGAGGAATATAATGTCACTAGAGATTTCATAGCGGTCATTAATGATGGGAAAACATTTGAAATGCGCCTGATATACCATTTTATACTAAGAGGGACAAAATTTATTAAAATACTTGATGACAAATTAAGAAGAAAAAGAATAACATTGTATGTGTACTTGCCACAAATTATTACCATTTATGCAAAGATTATAATTTTATTATAAATGAAAATTATGATGATGATGATGACATATCATCTTGTGAATCCTCTGATACTGAACAACATAATGTAAATGAAACAACCGACATATCCTGTATTATTTGTTTTTTAAATCCAAGGGAAATTTTGCTACAGCCATGTAATCATTTAAAAATATGTTCAGCTTGCTTCACAAAAATAAAAAAAGAGAAAAAATCATTAAATATTCTTTGTCCATTTTGTAGAGCTTTTATAAAAAAAAATTATATTAAAATTTTTATGTAATTAATAAGATATAATAAGATAAGATGTAATAATAAGATATATTACATAGCTCCAAACAATTAAATATTTACATTTCATGTATCTATATTATAGTATAGTATAAATACTATTCATTTATATATATGTAGATACAATGATAACACACAATAAATGTAGTTAATATTATATTTTGTTAATGCCTATGTATTAACAAATTATAATATTAAGAACTATGAATATTTTTTTATATTTTAGTATTTCGATTTAAGTATGAATTGTATTTTGTTAATTTATTAATAAATTCTAGAATTGACTTTAAGTTTAAACAGTCTTTTTGTTTTACATTATTATGATAATATTGATATTATTTTTCTTTATTATTGTGGTTAAACAAATGAAAAGAATTTTGAGTTTATAGGTTTTGAATTCAGCTCTAAAATCTCTCCTTTGCTAAGAACTCCAAAAACACTAAAAATGGGAATTTATACCACTTCTTCTACAATTGAATGGGAATTAACCTCACAAGATTTAAATTCCCACTTGGGTGGGAATTAACACCACTTTTTTTTTATGGTGTTAATTCCCATTTGGTGGATCTTAATTCCCATGTGGTGTTAATTCCTGTGGCGTTAATTCCAGCCACCCATAGAAATTACTGTGGACAAACCTTGACAAATTTGTAGATTTTACATTTGTTTGTTGAAACAGGAATTGACAATTTACAATTATGTCAATTTTATTTTAAAGCAAATATTTGGCAATTGTCGACCTGTAATTTACAAAATTGTCACTTGTCACATATATGAAATAGGCCACTGGTATCCCCTAGTAGTAGGCCTAGTCCACTTCAGCTAAAATATGAACAAAAGAAAAGAAAAATAGATATATTAATATATGTATATACAAAAATAATATTTCTCATTAACCCTCTATTTCATGAATGATTATTTTGGGGAAAAACAATTTCGAAAAAACTTTTAAACTTAGTTGTTACCTTTAATTAAGAGAAATAAATAAAAAAAAAATTGTTTCTAAAATTATTTTAAATAAAAAATAAAAAAATATCACAAATTAAAAAAAAATAACTAAAATTATTAATGGAAGAGAAAGAAATTTATAATTAATGGAATAAATAGATCTTGAATGGGCGAAAATTAAAAATGACATTACGATGGTTTACAATTATGTTTTTGAGTTTTCTAACTTAAATTTTGAATTTGTTTCTTAATAATATTTAATATTTCTCGCTTCACAGTCATTCTCTGAATTTTGATAGCGTGTATGAAGAGACGAAGCTTGTTCTGAAATAAAGGAAGAATTATTATCAGAGCTTAATTGCACGCTATTGAAAAACGATATTATTTGCTTTAGCTGAGATCAAAATACAAGTTTCGTATTTTTCGACAAAATATTTTCAAATTTTTTTGTTTGTTCTTCTTTAAAAGCTGTGAAGCAGGTAACGAACAGATCGTTATTAATAGTTATTCTAAATTTAAAATCTATTAAATTAATAGTTATTCTAAAATAAAAATTACACTCGAAGTAATTTTTTTTTATTTTTATTTTTTATTTATTATTTATTCTCAGATATATTAACAATTCATTACTTACTAAAACTTGTGATTACAATTAAAGAGAAAACGATGTTTTATATTCAAAAAAAAATATTTTTTAAAATAGTGTTAAAGATCTAAATAAAATTTATACTTAAACATAACATACTCGTAATAGTATGAAGTGGGGTGTGATCAAAAATTTCAATTTATATTTACTAAAGTTAACTAAAACTTAAAGAAAAGTACAACCAACACATTACAAGCCTGCGATAAATGAATACAAGATACAATTATATTAAATTTTCTAATTCATAATAGTTGAAATTCATAAGCCAAAGTTTGATTTCTTTTAAAAATTTATTTACGTTTCTTAATTTGCAAATATATAATGGTAATTTGTTAAATAATTTGCATGATGATACAATGAAGAAACGCTTATGGGCTGTTGTGCGAAAAAAAGGAATCGTTACAA
Organism: Poecilobothrus nobilitatus; assembly: GCA_947095535.1. Lineage (NCBI taxonomy): Eukaryota > Metazoa > Arthropoda > Insecta > Diptera > Dolichopodidae > Poecilobothrus > Poecilobothrus nobilitatus. The sequence continues at coordinate 161,956,862 of OX352774.1, read as the reverse complement.
TTCTACAACAATTCTTCTTCTTAATTCTTCTTCAACAATTCTACTATTCAAATATCCTGATTTTAAGAAAAAGATTTTTTGGGATTTGAAATAATAAAGATGACGAATTGGTAGAATATTTAAGTTTTTAAAAAGTTGAAAGCTAGGGTGTGTTCTGTTTTTTTTAAATATTTTTCTCACAACACATTTTTGCAGTAAATGAGAAATTCAAGAGTAAAGGAGAAATTCTATGAAAAGAAGATCCTTCCAGCAAGGTAAACCATACTGTAATTTCGAATGAGATATTTCAAAATAAATTTTTAGTAAAAGTGGAGTGGAACATAAGTTTTGTAAGTTGTAGAATCCTCTAAGTGTCGAGCGAAGATATTTGTTTAATTCATTAATATGATTACCCCAAGATAGTTGTGAATCAAGTACTTAAATCTTTAACGACCTCAAAATAAAACACGTAGTATCACACGAATCTTTAACACAAAAATTTATATTATTTTATACAGTATTAATACTGCTATTTGGATGAACGTACTTTTTACATTTAGATGAATGGAAGTAAAGATCAGCATATATTCGATTTTGGATCTTTAAATCAAAAAACATAACTTTTGTTTTGCCACTTATTACCAACTGATGGTTTGAGAACCATATTCTTAATAGTTCTAGATCATGGTTTATATCTGCTATTAGGTCTATTAGCACCATACGTTAAGGCCAAATCGTCAGCAAAGGCTGTTGGTACACCCTTAAAATTTAAGCTTAACAACGAGTTAATGTATACCAAAAAAAGAATAGGTCCTAAAACAGAGCCTTGTGGGACTCCAAGACTAACATATCTTGCATTGTTAACAGCATCTCCAACTTTCACTTTTTGCAACCTGGAACTTAAATAGGATTTAAACCATTTATATGTACTTCTTCTAAAGTCAATGTTGTGAAGCTAGCTTCGACAGAAGTATATTATGGTTTACCGTACTGAAACGTTTTGGAAATGTCATCAAATAAGCCAGTCGTAAATATTTTCATATATTCCAGAGCAGAAGTTTAACAGTGCACCCTCTGTTGATTTACCATTTCTAAACCCATATTGCGACTCATTAAGGTAATGAGTACTAGTTAAAAATTTCATCATACGATATTTAATTGCTTTTTCAAATAATTGACTTACTTAGGGTAAACGGGAAATAGGTCTGTAGTTGTTAATTTATTTTCTATCGCCTTTTTTAAAAAGCGGAATTACTTGTGCACATTTGAGTGCTTAAGGAAATTGCCCCAGATGGAAGCTTAAATTAATTATGTGAGTCCAAATATCAACGACACATAACACCACATTTTTTAATAAAAAATTCGAAATTCCATCAGTACCTGTCGAATGAGAGTTTTTCAAAGAACTGATTAAATTGCATAATTCTAATGATGTTAAAGGGTGAAAGAAAAAACTATTCACTTGCAAAACTTCAGGGGGGGTTATCGGCCACGGTGACTAAATTATTTTGAGAGATCATAGTTTGAGCAATACAAACAAAAAAATCATTAAATTTATTAGATATTATTGTGCTACCACTAATCATATTAGCACCATCACTTATTATTGGACCTTGTGTTTTTGTTTAAAATATCGTTAACTACTTTCCATTCACCTTTTATGTTATTCCTACATTTATATAATTCATTTTTATAATACATATCTCTACATTTGGGTATTTCACACTTAATAATTTTACAAAGTGTTTTATATTCCTTTTTAAAGTTTGGATTATTTGGATTTTTAACACATTTTAGCCTTAACCTCTAACCTTTTTCCTATAAATTTTATTTAGGAAGTACATATCCAAGGTTTAAGCCTTTTCAAGTTTCTTTTAATATGGATATAAGTAGTAAAATTATTTATATGCTTCTTAATTATGGTAAGAAATTCATTGTATGCATCAGAAAAAATCATTAAATATTCTTTGTCCATTTTGTAGACCTATTATAGAAAATTATATTAAAATTTTTATGTAATTAATAAGATATAATAAGATAAGATATAATAATAAGATTTATTACATAGCTCCAAACAATTAAATATTTACATTTCATGTATTTATATTATAGTATAGTATAAATACTATTCATTTATATATATGTAGAAACAATGATAACACACAATAAATGTAGTTAATATTATATTTTGCTAATGCCTATGTATTAACAAATTATAATATTAAGAACTATGAATATTTTTTTATATTTTAGTATTTCGATTTAAGTATGAATTGTATTTTGTTAATTTATTAATAAATTCGAGAATTGACTTTAAGTTTAAACAGTCTTTTTGTTTTACATTATTATGATAATATTGATATTATTTTTCTTTATTATTGTGGTTAAACAAATGAAAAGAATTTTGAGTTTATAGGTTTTGAATTCAGCTCTAAAATCTCTCCTTTGCTAAGAGCTCCAAAAACACTAAAAATGGGAATTTATAGCACTTCTTTTACAATTGAATGGGAATTAACCTCACAAGATTTAAATTCCCACTTGGGTGGGAATTAACACCACTTTTTTTATGGTGTTAATTCCCATTTGGTGGATCTTAATTCCCATGTGGTGTTAATTCCTGTGGCGTTAATTCCAGCCACCCATAGAAATTACTGTGGACAAACCTTGACAAATTTGTAGATTTTACATTTGTTTGTTGAAACAGGAATTGACAATTTACAATTATGTCAATTTTATTTTAAAGCAAATATTTGGCAATTGTCGACCTGTAATTTACAAAATTGTCACTTGTCACATATATGAAATAGGCCACTGGTATCCCCTAGTAGTAGGCCTAGTCCACTTCAGCTAAAATATGAACAAAAGAAAAGAAAAATAGATATATTAATATATGTATATACAAAAATGATATTTCTCATTAACCCTCTATTTCATGAATTATTATTTTGGGGAAAAAAAATTTCGAAAAAACTTTTAAACTTAGTTAAGAGAAATCAATAAAAAAAAAATTGTTTCTAAAATTATTTTAAATAAAAAATAAAAAAATATCACAAATTAAAAAAAAATAACTAAAATTATTAATGGAAGAGAAAGAAATTTATAATTAATGGAATAAATAGATCTTGAATGGGCGAAAATTAAAAATGACATTACGATGGTTTACAATTATATTTTTGAGTTTTCTAACTGAAATATTGAATTTGTTTCTTAATAATATTTAATATTTCCCGCTTTCACAGTCATTCTCTGAATTTTGATAGCGTGTAAGAAGAGACGAAGCTTGTTCTGAAATAAAGGAAGAATTATTATCAGAGCTTAATTGCACGCTATTGAAAAACATTATTATTTGCTTTAGCTGAGATCAAAATACAAGTTTCGTATTTTTCGACAAAATATTTTCAAATTTTTTGTTAGTTCTTCTTTAAAAGCTATGAAGCAGATAACGAACAGATCGTTATTAATAGTTATTCTAAATTTAAAATCTAGTAATAATAAATCTAGTAATATAAAAATTACACTCGAAGTAATTTTTTTTTATTAACAGTTTTTATTAATTTGGTTGGGTAAAGGATGGAATCTTAGAAGCCATTTTAAACACACTTCCCGTTGAGCTAGAGACTTGAAATTTTCTTCATTAGATCAGATCCCGATGACAATACATGATTTTAAAATAATAATATCGAAAAACATTAGAGAAATTAGCTTAATTTCAAAATTAAATTTTCATACAAAGATATAACAGAATTATTACAGAACCAAAATAACACATTTTATCTAAATTTACTAAACTCCCCAATACCAATACGTATACATAATACATAAATGTTTTTTTTTTTCTATAAAAGACTATTGTTTTTTATGTAAACAACAAATTAATGTGCCGCACTTGAGAACACAGTGTAAAATTTAATATGCATTTATTTAAATTCAAGTTTTTTTTGCATCAAGTCAATGGATTTTTAGTATACATTTTTATTTATAAAAGCAATGTGTTTATTTATAATATTTATTATAGATATGTGTTTTTCCTTTCTTAATTATAATTAAAATAGGGCTTTTCTTTCGAAACTCTTAACATATTAAAATCGCATATTATGGCCCTAACATTGATATCAAAATTGGGAGCTGCCTTCAAATTAAGATCAATTAGGGAATGATGATCTGCACCACTAATGCCTTTTTCTGAAGTATAAAAACTAAGAATATATTTCCAATTATGTAAAAACATTAAACAACAAAAAGAATATATTAAAAATAAGAAATCCAGTCTTTTTTAAAAATAGTAAATAACAACAATATTTTTCTTTTCAATAACAATAATTATGAATTAATCATAAAATATATGTTATGTACATACATACATATATGTATATCTACATCGTCTAGAAAAAGCAAAATAATTTTTTTTTAATTCAAAAACATTAGCATTTAGAAGTAAGCAATTTAATATATTCTCAATTACATACTTTTAAAACCAAATTTTTTTACTACATATGTATGTAGGTACAAACATGTACAAAAATGGTATGCATATTTTTATGTGTGCTGTACTATTAAAAATCTGCTAACACAGTCACACCAAATTCCCAAATTCCCCACTATTATTATTTAGTTGATTTATGGATTTATTATTTTTTAATATGTAGGCAACAGTTATATTTATATGAATGGACGGTAAATATAAACGAACAAAAAAAAATTTTATGTATGCATATGAATGGAGGGTTAACACGAGACTCACATCAATTATCATGCCATGAAGTGCAGAGAGTAAAAGCTTAATAAGGCGCCAGCTTTTAACAAATTTACACGTAGTCTTATGGAAAAAAATAGGGGGCCGACTATAAATCTTGAAATAACACAAAAACCATTTACTTTATTCAATTTGGTCCAAAGAAAAAATTAAAATCGCATTTTTTTTACATAATTCATTAAAAAAAAAAGATATTTTAAAATATAATATTTTCATTCATAAATATGCATTTAAAAAATTGTCTTCCTTTAAATTTTTTATTTTAAAACCTTCTTAAGATAAATTGCCTCAATATCGTAATAGTATACGTCGAGACTACTTTCATACTCTAAAATTTTGTACACGCTTATATGGCTATAATCGAGACTCACATCAATTATTAAATTATTCATACGCGCAATACGTGAGAATCGATTGCAATTCTCTCACAACTACATTCATTTCATTGTTTTGAAATTGTTGTGAGATTGTTTGTTGTGAAATTGTTGTCTACATTGTTTTCAGTTCTTGGCCTGTTTAATTAGGTCTTGGGTTAACATAAACGAACAAAAAAAAAATTCAGAATGTTCTATAGCTAATAATTTCTATTTCTGAAATAGACTGTATGCATAAATTTAATATTAAAAACAAATAAGTTCTTAGCGTACCTAAATAACAGAAAAAAAAAGTAAAATGTAATACTGGAAGAAAAATAAAAACGAATAGAAAAAAAAGAGAACAAAAAATGTTACTTTGATTGTTATACCCGTACGATAGGATCGGGTATAATAAAATTACTCCTCCGTTTGTAACACCTCGAAATAAGCGAGCTAGATATACCTTCAAAGGTATAGATCGGATCAGAAAAAAATTCTAAGACTTTTGAGCCATGTCCGTCCGTCCGTCCGTCCGTCCGTCCGCTAACTCAAAAACTAAGAAAGCTAGAATCTTGAAATTTACACAAAATATTCTAGGAAAAATTTGTAGGTTCCCTATTTTTTTTGGTTGAGTTTGGACCAAAACTTAGGGTAGCTCTCGAACACCTAACTTTTCGATCCCCACATTTTTTTTGAAATACAGCTATGAAATTTTAACTGCTGATAGATCTCACAAAAATATTAATTTTATTTTTAATAACTTTTTTTTGTAGCCCCAGCCGTTACGGAGCTACAGCTCCCCAAAGGTTCAAAAAAGCTCTATATTTAAATTGTTATAGCACAAGTTGTATAAGGTATATCTTCATTTTGAAAACGCCAAACGATTACTACTTTTATCAGCTTTAAAAATATATATATAATAAATATATATTTGAAGCATACGGTGTCTTAATTTACCGTTATGCGAAACTCAAATTTTGCAAAATCTTTTAACACTTCTATCTTCTAAACGGTTTAAGTGGGAAACTTGAAATTTGGACAGAAGTTAGATCTTTGAAAATAAGTATGAGTCATTTCAGAAATATTTTTTGTATCACCCCCCGTTTAGGAGCTGTAAGGGGTCAAAAACTGAAAATTTCCTATTTTTAAACACCTGTAACTTGAACACCTGTTAAAATTTTTTTGAAGTAATACACAAAAATTAAAGCTTCAACATTATTTTCTTATTTCTGTTAACAACTTTTTTTAATAATATAGGGTTACTTTATAATTGACGAAAGTGTTACTTGATTTTTTCAAATTTTCTAACAAATTTCTTTAACTAATTGTTTCCATTTTGTTTTACTCGATAATTTGAAATTGTTGAGGATATAATGCGTAGTACAAAAAAATGTAAATAAATAAACAACATAACGGTTGCTTGAAGAATTTTTATTTATATGATATTGATATACATACATACTCATGTTTATTTACATATCGTATATGTCACTGATGAATGAATGATAAGAGTATAGATGTATATTATATAGCGCCGTATTTAAATACATATATGTATTTTATTGTACTTATAAGAAATTATTCTGTCAATGGAATATTTAAATATAATATAATATAATATTTAAAATTATATTTACTATTTTGTACTTAGTAAATTTAATATACATTTACCGCTTAGTATTAAATGGTACTATAGAATATTTGAAAAAGTTTTGGATTGATAATCGTTATGTGGAAAGTTAGAATCTGCTTTTGAAGAATGTACATATAAACATATAGTTTGAATATATGTACAACCCATAGTTCTAGAAATTATAAAATTCACCCAAATTATTTTAAAATACTAAAATATTAAAAAAATAATATTGTAAGCAGAGTGACAGGCTGTGAACATACTAACGGTTCGTACGGGTATCTAAGAGTTGACAAAGTCAACTGTATTCTTCCTCGTTTTTAAATATATTTAAAGTCTATTTCTTATGTATATATTGTGCACATCTGATATTTACCCACATAACAGATAGAAAAAAAGAAATATTAAAATGTTATGATTTTAAAAGAAAGAAACATACGTTTGATATTTCCGTACATAACAGATAAAAAAAAAATTTTTAAAATGTTATGTTAAGAAAAGAAAGAAAAAAACAAGGCAGTGTATGAATCAAAGTTTTTAAAGGGTCGCATTTTAAGTGGAAATAAAGAACATTATAAAATTGCAATATTTTTATTTAAATTTTGAATTTAGCTATGCAACGTTTTCTTAATTTTTTAAAAATTTTGCCGCAATATGATATAATGCAACACTGAGAAGTTTAGCTCATAATATGGATACATATGTATATGAATGAATATATGGCTATTTATGTATGTAGTTATAGATTTATTATTTTTTAATATGTAGGCAACAGTTATATTTATATGAATGGACGGTAAACATAAACGAACAAAAAAAAATTATGCATTTGAATGGAAGGTAAATATAAACGAACAAAAAAAAATTCAGAATGTTCTATAGGTTATAATTTATATTTTTTAAATAGAATGCATGTATAAATTAAACATTTAAAAAAAAAAAAAAGAAATTCTTAGCGTACCTAAATAACAGAAAACAAAAAAAAAAAGGAAAATGTAATACTGGAAGAAAAATAAAAACGAATAGAAAAAAAGAGAACAAAAAATGTTACTTTGATTATTTTTAAATATTTTTAAAGTCTATTTCTTATGTATATATTGTGCACATCTGATATTTACCCACGTAACAGATAGAAACAAAGAACTATTAAAATGTTATGATTTTAAAAGAAAGAAACATACGTTTGATATTTCCGTATATAACAGATAAAAAAAAAAATTTTAAAATGTTATGTTATGAAAAGAAAGAAAAAACAAGGCAGTGTATGAATCAAAGTTTTTAAAGGGTTGCATTTTTAAGTGGCAATAAAGAACATTATAAAATTGCAATATTTTTATTTAAATTTTGAATTTAGCTATGCAACGTTTTCTTAATTTTTTAAAAATTTTGCCGCAATATGATATAATGCAACACTGAGAAGTTCAGCTCATAATATATATACATATGTATATGAATGAATATATGGCTATTTATGTATGTAGTTATAGATTTATTATTTTTTAATATGTAGGCAACAGTTATATTTATATGAATGGACGGTAAACATAAACGAACAAAAAAAAATTCTATGTATGCATATGAATGGAAGGTAAATATAAACAAACAAAAAAAAATTCAGAATGTTCTATAGGTTATAATTTCTATTTTTTAAATAGAATGCATGTATAAATTAAACATTTACAAAAAAATACTTAGCGTACCTAAATAACAGAAAACAAAAAAAAGGAAAATGTAATACTGGAAGAAAAATAAAAACGAATAGAAAAAAGAGAACAAAAAATGTTACTTTGATTGTTTTTAAATATTTTTAAAGTCTATTTCTTATGTATATATTGTGCACATCTGACATTTACCCACATAACGGATAGAAAAAAAGAACTATTAAAATGTTATGATTTTAAAAGAAAGAGAAAATAAGGCACTGTATGAATCAAAGTTTTTAAAGGATCGCATTTTTAAGTGGAAATAAAGAACAATAACAATTTTATTTAAATTTTTAATTTTGCTATGCAATGTTTCCTTAATTTTTTAAAAATCTTGCCACAATATATAATACAATATAACAATCAGAAGTTCAGATCATTATATAGTACCCATACTACTATAAAATGTATATGAATGAATATATCAGTATATATGTGTAGTTATAGATTCATTATTTTTTAATACCAACAATTATATTTATATGAATGGACGATAAACATAAACGAAAAACAAAAAATTCAGAATGTTCTATAGCTAATAATTTCTATTTTTTAAATAGACTGTATGTATAAATTTAATATTAAAAAAAACGAGGAAGAATACAGTTGACTTTGTCAACTCTTAGATACCCGTACGAACCGTTAGTATGTTCACAGCCTGTCACTCTGCTTACAATATTATTTTTTTAATATTTTAGTATTTTAAAATAATTTGGGTGAATTTTATAATTTCTAGAACTATGGGTTGTACATATATTCAAACTACATGTTTATATGTACATTCTTCAAAAGCAGATTCTAACCTTCCACATAACGATTATCAATCCAAAACTTTTTCAAATATTCTATAGTACTATTTAATACTAAGCGGTAAATGTATATTAAATTTACTAAGTACAAAACAGTAAATATAATTTTAAATATTATATTATATTATATTTAAATATTCCATTGACAGAATAATTTCTTATAAGTACAATAAAATACATATATGTATGTAATTACGGCGCTATATAATATACATCTATACTCTTATCATTCATGCACTAGTGACATATACGATATGTAAATAAACATGATATTATATAAGTATGTATATATATCAATATCATATAAATAAAAATTCTTCAAGCAACCGTTATGTTGTTTATTTAATTACATTTTTTTGTACTACGCATTATATCCTCAACAATTTCAAATTATCGAGTAAAACAATATGCAAAAAAAATTCGTTAAAGAAATTTGTTAGAAAATTTGAAAAAATCAAGTAACACTTTCGTCAATTATAAAGTAACCCTATATTATTAAAAAAAGTTGCTAACAGAAATAAGAGTATAATGTTGAAGCTTTAATTTTTGTGTATTACTTCAAAAAAATTTTAACAGGTGTTCAAGTTACAGGTGTTTAAAAATAGGAAATTTCCAGTTTTTGACCCCTTACAGCTCCTAAACCGGGGGTGATACAAAAAAAATTTCTGAAATGACTCATACTAATTTTTAAAGATCTAACTTCTGTCAAAATTTCAAGTTTCCAACTTTAACCGTTTAGAAGAAAGAAGGGTTAAAGAATTTTGCAAAATTTGAGTTTCGCATAACGGTAAATTAAGACACCGTATGCCAAAAATATATATTTATTGTATATATACTTTTAAAGCTAATGAAAGTAGTAATCGTTTGGCGTTTTCAAAATGAAGATATACTTTATACAACTTGTGCTATAACAATTTAAATATAGAGCTTTTTTGAACCTTTGGGGAGCTGTAGCTCCGTAACGAGTAGGGCTACAAAAAAAAGTTATTAAAAATAAAATTAATATTTTTGTGAGATCTATCAGTAGTTAAAATTTCATAGCTCTATTGCAAAAAAAATGTGGGGATCTAAAAGTTAGGTGTTCGAGAGCTACCCTAAGGCTTGGTCCAAACTCAACCAAAAAAAATAGGGAACCTACAAATTACTCCCAAAATATTTTGTGTAAATTTCAAGATTCTAGCTTTCTTAGTTTTTGAGTTAGCGTGCTGACGGACGGACGGACGGACGGACGGACATGGCTCAAAAGTCTTAGAATTTTTTTCTGATCCGATCCATACCTTTGAAGGTATATCTAGCTCGCTTATTTCGAGGTGTTACAAACGCAGGAGTAATTTTATTATACCCGATCCTATCGTACGGGTATAAAAATAAGTTCTTAGCGTACCTAAATAACAGAAAAAAATAGTAAAATGTAATACTGGAAGAAAAATAAAAACGAATAGAAAAAAAAGAGAACAAAAAATCTTACTTTGATTGTTTTTAAATATTTTTAAAGGCTATTTCTTATGTATATGTGCATATCTGATATTTACACACATAACATATAGCAAAAAAAAAATATTAAAATGTCATGCTATAAAGGAATGAAAAAACAAGGCAGTATATAAATCAAAGTTTTCAAAGGGTCGCATTTTTAAGTGGAAATAAAGAACATTATAAAATTGCAATATTTTTATTTAAATTTTGAATTTAGCTATGCAACGTTTTCTTAATTTTTTAAAAATTTTGCCACAATAAATTAATAATAAAACGAGGAAGAATACAGTTGACTTTGTCAACTCTTAGATACCCGTACGAACCGTTAGTATGTTCACAGTCACTCTGCCTACAATATTATTTTTTTAATATTTTAGTATTTTAAAATAATTTGGGTGAATTTTATAATTTCTAGAACTTATGGGTTGTACATATATTCAAACTATATGTTTATATGTACATTCTTCTAAAGCAGATTCTAACCTTCCACATAACGATTATCAATCCAAAACTTTTTCAAATATTCTATAGTAACATTTAATACTAAGCGGTAAATGTATATTAAATTTACTTAGTACAAAATAGTAAATATAATTTTAAATATTATATTATATTATATTTAAATATTCAATTGACAGAATAATTTCTTATAAGTACAATAAAATACATATATGTATGTAAATACTGCGCTATATAATATACATATATACTCTTATCATTCATTCACTAGTGACATATACGATATGTAAATAAACATGATATTATATAAGTATGTATATATATCAATATCATATAAATAATAATAAAAATTCTTCAAGCAACCGTTATGTTGTTTATTTATTTACATTTTTTTATACTACGCATTATATCCTCAACAATTTCAAATTATCGAGTAAAACAAAATGGAAAAAATTCGTTTTAAAGAAATTTGTTAGAAAATTTGAAAAAATCAACTAACACTTTCGTCAATTATAAAGTAACCCTACATTATTAAAAAAAGTTGTTAACAGAAATAAGAGTATAATGTTGAAGCTTTAATTTTTGTGTATTACTTCAAAAAAATTTTAACAGGTGTTCAAGTTACAGGTGTTTAAAAATAGGAAATTTCCAGTTTTTGACCCCTTACAGCTCCTAAACGGGGGGTGATACAAAAAAAATTTCTGAAATGACTCATACTTATTTTCAAAGATCTAACTTTTATCAAAATTTCAAGTTTCCAACTTAAACCGTTTAGAAGATAGAAGGGTTAAAGGATTTTGCAAAATTTGAGTTTCTCATAACGGTAAATTAAGACACCGTATGCCACAAATATATATTTATTGTATATATAATTTTAAAGCTAATGAAAGTAGTAATCGTTTGGCGTTTTCAAAATGCAGATATACCTTATACAACTTGTGCTATAAGAATTTAAATATAGAGCTTTTTTGAACCTTTGGGGAGCTGTAGCTCCGTAACGGCTGGGGCTACAAAAAAAAGTTATTAAAAATATAATTAATATTTTTGTGAGATCTATCAGTAGTTAAAATTTCATAGCTCTATTTCAAAAAAAATGTCGGGATCTAAAAGTTAGGTGTTCGAGAGCTACCCTAAGGCTTGGTCCAAACTCAACCAAAAAAAATAGGGAACCTACAAATTACTCCCAGAATATTTTGTGTAAATTTCAAGATTCTAGCTTTCTTAGTTTTTGAGTTAGCGTGCTGACGGACGGACGGACGGACGGACGGACATGGCTCAAAAGTCTTAGAATTTTTTTCTGATCCGATCCATACCTTTGAAGGTATATCTAGCTCGCTTATTTCGAGGTGTTACAAACGGAGGAGTAATTTTATTATACCCGATCCTATCGTACGGGTATAAAAATTCAATATATTCTATATTATAACAAGTAATAATATAATTAGAGACTGTGAGGGCAACTGTAAAAATTCAAAATTAAACAAGGAAAAAAAAAATATCAAATCAATATTTATATTTGTCGTTACTAAAAAGAATAAAATAAAATAAATAAAAAAAAAATTTTTTAAAAAACAGCTTTTTTGAACTAAAAAGTAGAAAATAATTTTTTAATAGCAAATTTTTCTGTAATTTTCTAAACTATATTGTTACAATCGAGATTTCTTTGAAAAAGTTTATTTCAATATTTCAAATGTATATATAAGTATATATAAGTATATATAAGTTTTAAAGTCTGTGAAATTGAAATAAAAGCTGGAGGCAACAAACGCATAACTATAAACTTATATTTTTAAATTTTGCCTCCAGCTTTTATATTAATTTCACAGACTTCAAAACTTATATATACTTATATTTATATATATATTTGACATATTGAAATAAACTTTTTCAAAGAAATCTCGATTGTAACAATATAGTTTAGAAAATTACAGAAAAATTTGCTATTAAAAATTTATTTTCTACTTTTTAGTTCAAAAAAGCTGTTTTTTTAAAAATTTTTTTTATTTATTTTAATTTTATTTTTTATTTATTATTTATTCTCAGATATATTAACAATTCATTACTTACTAAAACTTGTGATTACAATTAAAGAGAAAACGATGTTTTATATTCAAAAAAAAAATTTTTTAAAATAGTGTTAAAGATCTAAATAAAACTTATACTTAAACATAACGTACTCGTAATAGTATGAAGTGGGGTGTGATCAAAGATTTCAATTTATATTTACTAAAGTTAACTAAAACTTAAAAAAAAGTACAACCAACACATTACAAGCCTGCGATAAATGAATACAAGATACAATTATATTAAATTTTCTAATTCATTATAGTTGAAATTCATAAGCCAAAGTTTGATTTCTTTTAAAAATTTATTTACGTTTCTTAATTTGCAAATATATAATGGTAATTTGCAAATTAATGGTAAAAAAGAAACGCTTATGGGCTGTTGTGCGAAAAAAAGGAATCGTTACAAAAAATTTGTTATTTTTTCTAATATTGTATCCTTCAACAATTCTACTATTCAAATATCCTGATTTTAAGAAAAAGATTTTTTGGGATTTGAAATAATATAGATGACGAATTGGTAGAATATTTAAGTTTTTAAAAAGTTGAAAGCTAGGGTGTGTTCTGTTTTTTTTAAATATTTTTCTCACAACACATTTTTGCAGTAAAGGAGAAATTCTATGAAAAGTAGATCCTCCCAGCAAGGTAAACCATACTGTAATTTCGAATGAAATATTCCAAAATAAATTTTTAGTAAAAGTGGAGTGGAACATAAATTTTGTAAGTTGTAGAATCCTTTAAGTGTCGAGCGAAGATATTTGTTTAATTCATTAATATGATCACCCCAAGATAGTTGTGAATCAAGTACTTAAATCTTTAACGACCTCAATAATAAAACACGTAGTATCACACGAATCTTTAACAGAAAAATTTACATTATTTTATACAGTATTAATACTGCTATTTGGATGAACGTACTTTTTACATTTAGATGAATGGAAGTAAAGATCAGCATATATTCGATTTTGGATCTTTAAATCAAAAAACATAACTTTTGTTTTGCCACTTATTACCAACTGATGGTTTGAGAACCATATTCTTAATAGTTCTAGATCATGGTTTATATCTGCTATTAGGTCTATTAGCACCATACGTTAAGGCCAAATCGTCAGCAAAGGCTGTTGGTACACCCTTAAAATTTAAGCTTAACAACGAGTTAATGTATACCAAAAAAAGAATAGGTCCTAAAACAGAGCCTTGTGGGACTCCAAGACTAACATATCTTGCATTGCTAACAGCATCTCCAACTTTCACTTTTTGCAACCTGGAACTTAAATAGGATTTAAACCATTTATATGTACTTCTTCTAAAGTCAATGTTGTGAAGCTAGCTTCGACAGAAGTATATTATGGTTTACCGTACTGAAACGTTTTGGAAATGTCATCAAATAAGCCAGTCGTAAATATTTTCATATATTCCAGAGCAGAAGTTTAACAGTGCACCCTCTGTTGATTTACCATTTCTAAACCCATATTGCGACTCATTAAGGTAATGAGTACTAGTTAAAAATTTCATCATACGATATTTAATTGCTTTTTCAAATAATTGACTTACTTAGGGTAAACGGGAAATAGGTCTGTAGTTGTTAATTTATTTTCTATCGCCTTTTTTAAAAAGCGGAATTACTTGTGCACATTTGAGTGCTTAAGGAAATTCCCCCAGATGGAAGCTTAAATTAATTATGTGAGTCCAAATATCAACGACACATAACAACACATTTTTTAATAAAAAATTCGAAATTCCATCAGTACCTGTCGAATGAGAGTTTTTCAAAGAACTGATTAAATTGCATAATTCTAATGATGTTAAAGGGTGAAAGAAAAAACTATTCACTTGCAAAACTTCAGGGGGGTTATCGGCCACGGTGACTAAATTATTTTGAGAGATCATAGTTTGAGCAATACAAACAAAAAAATCATTAAATTTATTAGATATTATTGGCTACCACTAATCATATTAGCACCATCACTTATTATTGGACCTTGTGTTTTTGTTTAAAATATCGTTAACTACTTTCCATTCACCTTTTATGTTATTCCTACATTTATATAATTCATTTTTATAATACATATCTCTACATTTGGGTATTTCACACTTAATAATTTTACAAAGTGTTTTATATTCCTTTTTAAAGTTTGGATTATTTGGATTTTTAACACATTTTAGCCTTAACCTCTAACCTTTTTCCCATAAATTTTATTTAGTAAGTACATATCCAAGGTTTAAGCCTTTTCAAGTTTCTTTTAATATGGATATAAGTAGTAAAATTATTTATATGCTTCTTAATTATGGTAAGAAATACATTGTATGCATCAGATAGACTACATTGATAGTAAATCTCATCCCAAAATTCAAAGTGTAGAGCTAGGTTTAACTTAACAAAATCTATTTTATATATTTGCCCATGAAAGGAAAACGTAAGTCTTTTACTTTGAAGTAGATTTGTTATTAATAAGTCTGTCATACAGTGGTCAATTATTTGAAAATCAAAAAGGCCACCATTAACATTACCAATATTATCTAGCAAACGAACATATACATGATCCAAACTTTTTCCAGAGGAAGGTCTGGTAGTATTATTAACTGTAGAATTTAAACCATGAGCAGCTATAAGTCATATAGTTGTGTACTAGTACAGAATTATGCCAAAATGCTAAATGCCAAAATTAATATCACCAACAATTATTTGATTTTTACTTTTGATTTTATACAATATTATAGAATGATCATTTTGAAAGACTGAAAAACTGTAAAACTGTATGCCTGTAAACACAAAGAAATGAGAAACAAAATCTATTAATTTTACAGTGAGAGTTAATATCAACTCAGCACTATCATAATTCAAAATTTCTATTGTAATCATACTCTTGATTGTAATCATACTATAACAACCAACACCGCCGGCCGCATAATTTTCATTTGTTTTATTATACCCTACACCTAAAGTATAGGGTATATTAATTTTGGTATGGTGTTTGTAACCACCAAAAGGAAGCGAGTTAGATATGAACATGTATATATATTCTGAATCAGGATCACCTCCTGAGTCGATTTAACGATGTCCGTCCGTCCGTTCGCACGATAACTCAAAAACTAATAAAGCTATCTTGATGAAATTTATATAGTAGGTTACTAATCACGAAAGGAAGGCCAAGTTCGAGTATATCTCCACAACCAACAAAGATAGAACCTTTAAATTTTGTACAAAGGTGTTCTGTTATGTTTCCTTATCTGTAAAATTGGAAACTGACATTTGAAAGAATTTGTATCATGGGTTCGTATTTTGGATACTTCCGGACGAGCACAAGAGCAACGAGCATATCTCCAAAACCAACAAAATTACAACCTTTAAATTTAGTACAATGGTGTTCTGGCATGTTTTCTTTATGTTCCTGAGATGAATTCTATGAATTGGAGTAGCAATTCGGGTACCTGACACACACCTCCCAAGGACTAACAATCTTCGAAATTAATAAAGATAGAAACTTAAAATTTTTTACAAAGGTGTCAAGCATATCCCAAGAGGATGCCTCTTTTACGTTCCTGAAATTCGAGTTGAATAAGACAGAAAAGGGAAGAAGTTCAAGCAGCTGCCAAAAAAACTTATGGATTTTTAATTTAATTCGAATTATTCAGGTGTAGGGTATTAATAAGTCGGTTGCATCGACTTACTGTTACATTTACTTGTTTTAACGTATAAATTATACCCCGGAATTTTATAGTCATTTAATTCACACTCATATACCCAAATTTCCGAAATAAATACAAAATCAGGAAGATTAGAATAAATCAATTTTGAACGAACAATTAGAATTGCGAAATTCACCTAGATATGTTAAATATTTGTTTAGATTTGTAATTAATTAATAGGTATAAATGTAATATTAAAAATTAGGAAAATTATTCATGTTTAGTATTAAATTGTATTCGCCCTAATGATGGCATGGATGCCGAAATATATGTAGGCTTTATAATAAATAAATATAATATTTTAAGAATTATAAAAATAAAATATTAATAAAATTATTTTGTGGACAAAAAGTATAAATAAAAACAATTTTTTACTCAATAAATCTAATATACAAATTTATTATTTGTATGTCTGTATGTATTCGCTCTGTAAATTTTGTATGTATTATAAAAGAATGTTTACCTACAAAAACTGATACTACTAAAAAATTTCAGAACGATGTTAAAAATTGTATTAAAGATTGTAATACAATTTTTGAACATAAACATGGATATAAACACATAAATATGAATCCAAAGGCACCTTACATTAAAGGTTTACCTAATCTACACAAGTCAGAAAATATTAATGAAATTCCACTTAGACCAGTAGTTCCATACAATATGGCACCAGCTTATAAATTATGTACAGCTTTTAACAAAATATTTTTAAAAGAAACAAAATTTAAACCATAGCACACAATAAAAAATAGCGTTGATTTGTGCAACCAAATAAAAAATCTTGATATACTAGCCAATGCAATTTTAATATCGTTAGATGTAAAAAGCTTATTCACTTCTATACCAATTAATGAATTAAAAGCAATAGTACATAGCATAATAAATACAGTCAACGACAAAAATATTAAAAGAGGACTTAAAGTAATATTCAATTTATGTGTGGACCAAAATTATTTTAAATTCGAAAACAAATTTTACAAAATGCTAAAAGGCTGTCCAATGGGTTCACCAATTTCACCTCTACTAGCAGACATATTTATGGATCCTTTAGAGAAGAAAATTTTTAGAAGAAGCTGCCCATATACAGAATACATAGGTTTTTACTATTCTTATGTGGATGATATTTTATGCTTATGGAAAGGGGATGAAGAGAACCTGAACAACTTTTTAATATGGTTTAATAGTATTAATAAAAATATACAATTCACATCAGAAATAGAATCAAATTGTAAAATAAACTTTTTAGATTTAAAAATAATTCGTAAGAATAGTAGATTAAGGTTTGAAATATATAGGAAAAACACTTATTCAGATATAATCATACTTAAAAATTCTAAGCATCCAACAAATTTAAACTTATCAGTATTTCATTCCATGATTAATTAATATCCCATTAGATAAATTAGCTTATAAAAAAGAACTTCTCACAATAATAAATATAGCTTTAGAAAATGGGTATAAAAAAAAAATGATCTATAAATTACTTGACAGTAAAACCAAAAAACTAATAAACAATGAAATATACCCTGCAAATTACATAAAAAATGGCAACAAAAAGTATGTAAAAATAAAATATATAGGTGCTATTTCTTATAAAATCGCTAATATAATAGAAAAAGAAACGGATTTAAAGGTAGCTTTCTATAACAACAATAGCATAGGTAAAATTATAATAAATAATAAAGCAAAATTAGATAAATTAAAAAATTCAGGTGTATACGAAATTAAATGTGATACATTTGACAGTATCTATATAGGACAAACAGGTAGAAATTTCTCGATTCGTTATTCGGAACACATTAGAGAAATATTTAAAATAAATATAGACATTATTAATAAAGTCGATTCCAAGTCCAATTTGGACAATCACTTAATGGAAAAAAACCTAGCAATATAAATAACCATAAAATCTTACATATTAATAAAAAAGGTAAAAAGTTGGATTTATTGGAATCTCTAGAAATTTAAAAAAGCTATAAAACAAAATAAATCAATTTTAAACGAACAATTAGAATTCCGAAATTCACCTACATGTTAAATATTTGTTTAGATTTGTAATTAATTAGTAGGTATAAATGTAATATTAAAAAATAGGAAAATTATTCATGTTTAGTATTAAATTGTATTCGCCCTGATGATGGCAGTGATGCCGAAATATATATAGGCTTTATAATAAATAAATATAATATTTTAAGAATTATAAAAATAAAATATTAATAAAATTATTTTGTTGACAAAAAGTATAAATAAAAAACAATTTTTTATTCAATAAATCTAATAAAGATGTTCCACAAACTTACGGTTGAAAAAATTCAAGGATAAATTTGTATATACTTTTTAGCTTGATTTCTTTTTATAAACATACTATTATATACATGTTTATCATTTTTTATACATCTATAGAAAAACTATATTTGTTATAAGAAAGGTAAAAATAAAATTATTGAAATAAACAAAATACATTCAAAATTTTAAAAAACAACAACATTTTTTTTGTTTGATTTTATTTTTATTTGGTTCTTTAAAAATTAGAAAAAAATAAACTTGTAAACTGGTATACTCAATATTAATAATATAACAATATTATAACTATAAATGAAACTTATATATTTAAGGTTTGATAATGTGATAAAATATTTGATAATATTGATTATTTTTGTTCCTGCTTAATGTAGACAGGCATATTAATTTTACAAGCGCTTTTTAACTTTCATTACAAAAATTTATCTATGGGATTAAATGCCTGTTAGTATATAGTTGGGAACATTATCTAATAGATTCGAATTCATAAATTATTAATTTAAAAATAAAATAAAAATTAATATATACAATAAATCAAGCAATTTTTTTAAGTCTTCGAACGATCTAATTACAATAATATTACCATCCTGCTTTTCCCTTAGAAAAATTTCAATATTTTTACCATATATACATATAATTTTTTTCATTTTTGATTTTTTTGTTTCCCGAAATAAAGCTACAGTGTAATTGGTCAGACATTCATTGATGTAAATGTTGTTATTGTTTTTGCCAAATAATTTAGATGTTAAGTTTTTTTTCTTTATTTCTTCCAATGATGTAAATTTTATAACACTGTGTTTTTTTATTAGGATAGGTACGATTTTTCACAAAACACTCCATAATTTGATCGTCCGCAATGTTGACATTTAAACCACGTTCCAAAATTTTTTTTTTCATTTTGAAAGCATTAGTGCTATCAACATTAGCAACATCATGAATTTGAAAACAGTTGATTTTGCTTTCCAATACGTTTAATTTTTGTGTAAGTGATTTATTTGTGTTTTCCAGTTTCAAGATTACCTAACTTTAAATAGTGGCTATTTATTTTTTTATTTCTATCATCTTATTATTTAGAACATCGAGAGTAACAGTAGTAGTTGTCTTTGCCGCTCTCATTCGTTGTTGATTATGTTCGTGTTGAAGATGAGTAGCACTATTTTTTGAAAGTAAAGAGAAATTGTTGTTGTCGTTGATGTTTGTAGGTGACAACGGTGTTTGTGACTCTACAGCACTGTCATTATCTACTGCTACTAATGATGTATTACCTTCTTCAACTTATTGCTCTTGAAGTTTTTGTGCTTGTTGTATAGTTTTATTCGATTTTTCTAGTTTTAGATTACAGTTGTTTCAACGATAATTGATGTTATTTACTCTGATATAATAGAGATCTTGTGGATTTATTTTAACACAAGTGCAATGAAAGAGAGATTTGCATACCGTATAATCAATCTTCGATTAATCTTGCCGCTGAATTTTTTTATAGCATTCTATGCATATCATCTTCTTTATTTATTTCAATATTTTTATTTCCAAAAGAATGTAATTTAATTTAAAAAAGGAGAAAGTTAAAATACATATATTTTTTTTTTTTATTTATTTTTTTTTAATTATTTTTTTCAATTATTAGATTTTAAGTTATAAGTTCTTTGCTTTAAATTACAAGTCTCAGAAACATGCGCACCCCACGACGATTCTAAACTGAATTATTATCATATAAAACATTTAATAATAACTTTTTCTCTATCTCTAACAGTTTTTGAGATAATGAAGAATAAAAACCCATTAATTCTAAATTTCTTATAAAATATTAACTGAAAAATAAATGTGTACATAGATACTTACCTAGATAAAACAACTTTCGAATTTTTCTGTTTGAAACGATTAAAAATAACACATTTTTCTTTTCTTCATATCTTAAAAACGGTTAGAGATAGAAAAAAAGTTATTATGTACTAATTATAGGGCTTGAAAATCTATTTCGAAATGTGCTATAAAAAGTACCCCAAATACCGGGTATTTCAAAATAAAATTGAGTTTGAAATATAATTTTTTCATTTTAAATCATTTTGAACCTTTAAACTTTGTAACTGTTGGGTATATGTGTATCACATAAAAATTAAAGCTAACAATCTCCTCTACAAAATAGATATTTGTTATCTCTTTATAAAAGACCGTTCAAAAATTGTAGATTTTTTGTTGTTTAACTCTTCATATCTCGAAAAATGTCCAGAATAGTGTTCCCACTACCCCACCAGCACAAATAATTCCAACGAAAGTTACAAGAGATTCACGTTCTGCGGACACTGCTTGAGAAACGCTGCGTTGTCCTTTTTCAGCAATATCCTAAATGTTTTAAATCCTATAAATTTTTCGTTTATAAAACACTTAAGATTATCATGGATGGATCTAAAACTGTACATATACCAGTCTCATCTAAGTGATATATATCTTTAGCATTAAACGTGTACTTTTTGTAGGTATACTTCTTTTAAATTATGGAAAAAACTGTCCACTGCATATTTATTAAAAAACTTAATCGGCTAAGAAGGATGATTTTTTCTGGTTTTCCTAAGGAAAGAGGCGGATATCGCTTCATAAATTTAAGTAAAACTCAACATAAAAGATCCTTCTTTCAGATTCTGCCTTAGCATATACTCAGCGTATTGTTGTTATTCTATACCAATTTCCAATGCGTTTGTATAACTTAATTAATCTAATTTTTGGTTATGGTAATAGCTTTTATTATTTGATAAGTTTTATTAGTCTTAAGTTTTTGTAATTTAATTTTATTTTATTTTTACCTATTTTTTGTATTAATTTTCTTAAATTTAATATATTACTGTAATTATTTTGTTTTAAACTGAAGTAAATAAATAAATAAAAAATTTTTCTTTACAAGATAAGCTAAAGAGTATATAAAAATGTGTTATTTAGAATAATTAATTTAAGAATAATTCGTCGTTTATTCCCCCAGATGGAAATTCCCCCAGATGGAAGCTTAAATTAAATATGTGAGTCCAAATATCAACGACACATAACAACACATTTTTTAATAAAAAATTCGAAATTCCATCAGTACCTGTCGAATGAGAGTTTTTCAAAAAATTTTTTAAATTGCATAATTCTAATGATGTTAAAGGGTGAAAGAAAAAACTATTCACTTGCAAAACTTCAGGGGGGTTATCGGCCACGGTGACTAAATTATTTTGAGAGATCATAGTTTGAGCAATACAAACAAAAAAATCATTAAATTTATTAGATATTATTGTGCTACCACTAATCATATTAGCACCATCACTTATTATTGGACCTTGTGTTTTTGTTTAAAATATCGTTAACTACTTTCCATTCACCTTTTATGTTATTCCTACATTTATATAATTCATTTTTATAATACATATCTCTACATTTGGGTATTTCACACTTAATAATTTTACAAAGTGTTTTATATTCCTTTTTAAAGTTTGGATTATTTGGATTTTTAACACATTTTAGCCTTAACCTCTAACCTTTTTCCCATAAATTTTATTTAGTAAGTACATATCCAAGGTTTAAGCCTTTTCAAGTTTCTTTTAATATGGATATAAGTATTAAAATTATTTATATGCTTCTTAATTATGGTAAGAAATACATTGTATGCATCAGATAGACTACATTGATAGTAAATCTCATCCCAAAATTCAAAGTGTAGAGCTAGGTTTAACTTAACAAAATCTATTTTATATATTTGCCCATGAAAGGAAAACGTAAGTCTTTTACTTTGAAGTAGATTTGTTATTAATAAGTCTGTCATACAGTGGTCAATTATTTGAAAATCAAAAAGGCCACCATTAACATTACCAATATTATTTAGCAAACGAACATATACATGATCCAAACTTTTTCCAGAGTAAGGTCTGGTAGTATTATTAACTGTAGAATTTAAACCATGAGCAGCTATAAGTCATATAGTTGTGTACTAGTACAGAATTATGCCAAAATGCTAAATGCCAAAATTAATATCACCAACAATTATTTGATTTTTACTTTTGATTTTATACAATATTATAGAATGATCATTTTGAAAGACTGAAAAACTGTAAAACTGTATGCCTGTAAACACAAAGAAATGAGAAACAAAATCTATTAATTTTACAGTGAGAGTTAATATCAACTCAGCACTATCATAATTCAAAGTTTCTATTGTAATCATACTCTTGATTGTAATCATACTATAACAACCAACACCGCCGGCCGCATAATTTTCATTTGTTTTATTATACCCTACACCTAAAGTATAGGGTATATTAACTTTGGTATGGTGTTTGTAACCACCAAAAGGAAGCGAGTTAGATATGAACATGTATATATATTCTGAATCAGGATCACCTCCTGAGTCGATGTCCGTCCGTCCGTTCGCACGATAACTCAAAAACTAATAAAGCTATCTTGATGAAATTTATATAGTAGGTTACTAATCACGAAAGGAAGGCTAAGTTCGAGTATATCTCCACAACCAACAAAGATAGAACCTTTAAATTTTGTACAAAGGTGTTCTGTTATGTTTCCTTTTCTGTAAAATTGGAAACTGACATTTGAAAGAATTTGTATCATGGGTTCGTATTTTGGATACTTCCGGACGAGCACAAGAGCAACGAGCATATCTCCAAAACCAACAAAATTACAACCTTTAAATTTAGTACAATGGTGTTCTGGCATGTTTTCTTTATGTTCCTGAGATGAATTCGATGAATTGGAGTAGCAATTCGGGTACCTGACACACACCTCCCAAGGACTAACAATCTTCGAAATTAATAAAGATAGCAACTTAAAATTTTTTACAAAGGTGTCAAGCATAACCCAACAGGATGCCTCTTTTACGTTCCTGAAATTCGAGTTGAATAAGACAGAAAAGGGAAGAAGTTCAAGCAGCTGCCAAAAAAACTTATGGATTTTTAATTTAATTCGAATTATTCAGGTGTAGGGTATTAATAAGTCGGTTGCATCGACTTACTGTTACATTTACTTGTTTTAACGTATAAATTATACCCCGGAATTTTATAGTCATTTAATTCACACTCATATACCCAAATTTCCGAAATAAATACAAAATCAGGAAGATTAGAATAAATCAATTTTAAACGAACAATTAGAATTCCGAAATTCACCTACATGTTAAATATTTGTTTAGATTTGTAATTAATTAGTAGGTATAAATGTAATATTAAAAAATAGGAAAATTATTCATGTTTAGTATTAAATTGTATTCGCCCTGATGATGGCAGTGATGCCGAAATATATATAGGCTTTATAATAAATAAATATAATATTTTAAGAATTATAAAAATAAAATATTAATAAAATTATTTTGTTGACAAAAAGTATAAATAAAAAACAATTTTTTATTCAATAAATCTAATAAAGATGTTCCACAAACTTACGGTTGAAAAAATTCAAGGATAAATTTGTATATACTTTTTAGCTTGATTTCTTTTTATAAACATACTATTATATACATGTTTATCATTTTTTATACATCTATAGAAAAACTATATTTGTTATAAGAAAGGTAAAAATAAAATTATTGAAATAAACAAAATACATTCAAAATTTTAAAAAACAACAACATTTTTTTTGTTTGATTTTATTTTTATTTGGTTCTTTAAAAATTAGAAAAAAATAAACTTGTAAACTGGTATACTCAATATTAATAATATAACAATATTATAACTACAAATGAAACTTATATATTTGAGGTTTGATAATGTGATAAAATATTTGATAATATTGATTATTTTTGTTCCTGCTTAATGTAGACAGGCATATTAATTTTACAAGCGCTTTTTAACTTTCATTACAAAAATTTATCTATGGGATTAAATGCCTGTTAGTATATAGTTGGGAACATTATCTAATAGATTCGAATTCATAAATTATTAATTTAAAAATAAAATAAAAATTAATATATACAATAAATCAAGCAATTTTTTTAAGTCTTCGAACGATCTAATTACAATAATATTACCATCCTGCTTTTCCCTTAGAAAAATTTCAATATTTTTACCATAATATATACATATCATTTTTTTCATTTTTGATAATATATACATTTTCATTTTGTTTCCCGAAATAAAGCTACAGTGTAATTGGTCAGACATTCATTGATGTAAATGTTGTTATTGTTTTTGCCAAATAAATTAGATGTTAAGTTTTTTTTCTTTATTTCTTCCAATGATGTAAATTTTATAACACTGTGTTTTTTTATTAGGATAGGTACGATTTTTCACAAAACACTCCATAATTTGATCGTCCGCAATGTTGACATTTAAACCACGTTCCAAAATTTTTTTTTCATTTTGAAAGCATTAGTGCTATCAACATTAGCAACATCATGAATTTGAAAACAGTTGATTTTGCTTTCCAATACGTTTAATTTTTGTGTAAGTGATTTATTTGTGTTTTCCAGTTTCAAGATTACCTAACTTTAAATAGTGGCTATTTATTTTTTTATTTCTATCATCTTATTATTTAGAACATCGAGAGTAACAGTAGTAGTTGTCTTTGCCGCTCTCATTCGTTGTTGATTATGTTCGTGTTGAAGATGAGTAGCACTATTTTTTGAAAGTAAAGAGAAATTGTTGTTGTCGTTGATGTTTGTAGGTGACAACGGTGTTTGTGACTCTACAGCACTGTCATTATCTACTGCTACTAATGATGTATTACCTTCTTCAACTAATTGCTCTTGAAGTTTTTGTGCTTGTTGTATAGTTTTATTCGATTTTTCTAGTTTTAGATTACAGTTGTTTCAACGATAATTGATGTTATTTACTCTGATATAATAGAGATCTTGTGGATTTATTTTAACACAAGTGCAATGAAAGAGAGATTTGCATACCGTATAATCAATCTTCGATTAATCTTGCCGCTGAATTTTTTATAGCATTCTATGCATATCATCTTCTTTATTTATTTCAATATTTTTATTTCCAAAAGAATGTAATTTAATTTAAAAAAGGAGAAAGTTAAAATACTTATATATTTTGTTTTATTTACTTTTTTTTAATTATTTTTTTTTAATTATTTTTCAATTATTAGATTTTAAGTTATAAGTTCTTTGCTTTAAATTACAAGTCTCAGAAACATGCGCACCCCACGACGATTCTAAACTGAATTATTATCATATAAAACATTTAATAATAACTTTTTCTCTATCTCTAACAGTTTTTGAGATAATGAAGAATAGAAACCCATTAATTCTAAATTTCTTATAAAATATTAACTGAAAAATAAATGTGTACATAGATACTTACCTAGATAAAACAACTTTCGAATTTTTCTGTTTGAAACGATTAAAAATAACACATTTTTCTTTTCTTCATATCTTAAAAACGGTTAGAGATAGAAAAAAAGTTATTATGTACTAATTATAGGGCTTGAAAATCTATTTCGAAATGTGCTATAAAAAGTACCCCAAATACCGGGTATTTCAAAATAAAATTGAGTTTGAAATATAACTTTTTCATTTTAAATCATTTTGAACCTTTAAACTTTGTAACTGTTGGGTATATGTGTATCACATAAAAATTAAAGCTAACAATCTCCTCTACAAAATAGATATTTGTTATCTCTTTATAAAAGACCGTTCAAAAATTGTAGATTTTTTGTTGTTTAACTCTTCATATCTCGAAAAATGTCCAGAATAGTGTTCCCACTACCCCACCAGCACAAATAATTCCAACGAAAGTTACAAGAGATTCACGTTCTGCGGACACTGCTTGAGAAACGCTGCGTTGTCCTTTTTCAGCAATATCCTAAATGTTTTAAATCCTATAAATTTTTCGTTTATAAAACACTTAAGATTATCATGGATGGATCTAAAACTGTACATATACCAGTCTCATCTAAGTGATATATATCTTTAGCATTAAACGTGTACTTTTTGTAGGTATACTTCTTTTAAATTATGGAAAAAACTGTCCACTGCATATTTATTAAAAAACTTAATCGGCTAAGAAGGATGATTTTTTCTGGTTTTCCTAAGGAAAGAGGCGGATATCGCTTCATAAATTTAAGTAAAACTCAACATAAAAGATCCTTCTTTCAGATTCTGCCTTAGCATATACTCAGCGTATTGTTGTTATTCTATACCAATTTCCAATACGTTTGTATAACTTAATTAATCTAATTTTTGGTTATGGTAATAGCTTTTATTATTTGATAAGTTTTATTAGTCTTAAGTTTTTGTAATTTAATTTTATTTTATTTTTACCTATTTTTTGTATTAATTTTCTTAAATTTTATATATTACTGTAATTATTTTGTTTTAAACTGAAGTAAATAAATAAATAAAAATTTTTTCTTTGCAAGATAAGCTAAAGAGTATATAAAAATGTCTTATTTAGAATAATTAATTTAAGAATAATTCGTCGTTTCAACTGAAGTAAACTATATTGACTATAAATGAAGAATTATTTAAATTTTTACTTTATAAATTTATATGTATAAAATTATTAATTAACATATTATTGAATTAATGTTGATTAGTTTAACTAAGTATGTATATGTATATACTTAGTTAAAAATTGTTTTATTTTGTAATATTATATAACTAGAATGAATAAAATTTATTTGACACTAACAATCTAAATTACTAACAAAAACCTATATTAAATTATCAGTATTCAAATTACATATTATCATAATATTATCTATCTTAGTATAGCAATATGTGCGTGCAATGTTACACACATACCAATTTATTTTATTTAGATAACTTTTTTTTTCAAGGCTATATTGTATATGAAAGATAAGAATGAAAAACGTTCATATTTAAAATTAAAAAGAAAACGAATTTAGCATAAAAGAGGAAAAAATTTTATATAAAAAAATATGTATGGTCTTTGCCCTAGCTGTTTCCAAAAATTCACTTTAAAATTTGAAAACTATGTATACATATACATATACATCTGTATGTATATTCTAGATACAGATTTTTTTTTAATTTAATTTCAGCTTACGATTTTTGCAACATTCTTTGTTTATAATTTTCGGTCTCTCTTTTACACATCGGATTCTTATTTCCATCTACTTCTTTCAATTTTATGCAAAGAATATAGATTAGTAACAAGAAGTTCCAGTCTTCGTTTACGTACATAAACCTAATGCAATTTTCTACACTACCAAAACAGCAAAAAATCCATTAGTTAAAAGAGGTAAAAGCTAATATACCTATTTAATGTTTGTAGCATACATAATTTATAATTAGAAAAAATTAGCACACAGTATATGCTTACCCTATTTTTTTACAAGCACATTTAAAGTTACGCCTTTTAACTTTTATATAAAAATATGAACATTTTATTTGCGCCTTTAACAAGTTTTAGTACAGTTTTAGACCGTATTTGGTCCATTGTGATACCACATAGAAGCCTTTCTATCCCACTCGTTAAAACCTATTTGAGCTTTTTGTAAAGCGAAGAATACTCTTCACACTTTTACCTGCCAGATCGCTAAGGCTGTCAAAGAGATATTACCCCGAATGGGTATTCCTTCTTACCGACAAGGCCGGGCATGTGCAAAGGAGATGGAGAGTAGTTTCCTCCTCTTCTTCATCCTTGCAGGCTCTACAATAGTCGTTTGCGGATAAGCCAAGTTTTCTGGCATGCTTCCCTATTAGACAGTGACCGGTGATTACACCCATTGTCATTCCAATGTTTGCCCTTTTGAGAGAAAGCAGATAAAACTACTAAACTACATAAAAAGAAAAACTACTTTTAAAATGCGCGCATAAACTTTGTTTCCTTTATATCTAGGTATATAAAAATTATATTTATAAAACTATAGTTACAATGTTTTTTAATTTGATGTAACAGTTAAATTTTAGTGCACAGTGAGTAAACAGGAAAAATATTTAATACTAATTTAAATATGGATTTTTTAAATAAATAATTTTTTTAAAAATAATATTTGAATAATGGCTGGTAAACATTATTTAAAATGTTTGGGGTGTAATTTTGAAGTGAAAATAAGAATCCAAAAATAAAATTTTATTTACTTACCAAAATACAATAAGGGGTAATATATTATATATATTTTGTGTACTTAAACAATTTTTTTTAATTTTAGTCCAAAAATATTATTAAAAAAGTTAATACATCTGATTCAATCGCCTATATACCACGCAGCCTGCGCACTTCATGACTAGGCCAGCATACGTTTCATACGCTCTTACCAACAAATTATTTTTTGTAGAGGGGATAATCAGTTTCGGGGAAAAAAGTGTGGTTGAAGGTTCCTATTTTACTAATACATAGAAAATAAATAAATAAAAATTTTTAGTAGGGTTTATGTTTGAAAGTTTTATGTTTGAAAAAAATTTTAGTTTAGTTTTAAAGTTAAATTTTTAAGTGAAATTTAATTTTGATAAGATTTTAATAGTATTATTCAATTTAAAACAAATTTTTGTTTTAAAATGAATTTTTTTCAACACACACACATAGATAAGTAAGGCGATTAAATGAGTCCATATGAAAATGTTTTTAGTCGTTCTTGGAGGCTACGTGGAATCATTGTGGAATATATATAGGGCAATGGATGAAATTATTGCAACCGATCGGCTTGTTTATGAGAAACATTTTACAGTCGCTATGTTCTGAAAGTATAAGAAAAAGTACGTGATAAACAAAAAGTGCCAACTTTCAAAAACGGATAAGGAGGATTTTTGGAATTCCAAAGGAAGGCAAAGGAGGGCACAATTTCTAACAGCAAAATAAATAAAAAGAAATTTCTTTTTATTGTATTTGTAATAAATTAACGTAATTAAATATTTTAATATTTGTAACAACTTAAGTCTAAGCAAAAAGGCTTTTTTTAATAAAAAAAATTAAAGAATTCAATGTAAAAAAATATAAATTCCTTTTAAATTTAAGAAATTAACATTATATGCATATAAAATATTTGAAGTTTAGTATTACCATTAATTTAACTGAAGTCTCAAATTTCTATCAATTCAAACTTTGAAACACTATTAACTTTTTTTTAAAACATCAGTTTGTGATTCTATCTCTTGCATAAATTCGTACAATCTTTATTAGAATTATATTTAATTATAGTTTGTGTAATTACAGTATCAAGCTCCAAAGCCGACCTTTCTGGAGTCCATATATTATTTATAAGGGAAAAAACCCGTATACGGATGCATTTGTACCAGGCAAAACTAAACCAATTTGTAAACAGCTTAACATTTAGAAGCGGTATTGTCTCTTTTTTAAAATGTTTTATTATTGTCGTCCATTTTTTATCAATTGTTTCTTTGAAATTTCTCCATTGTGCTAACATTTCAACCGTTAAAAAGATACTTACACGTGTGATTTCATCAAAAAGTTTATTATCGTCAATATTTAAATAATATTCAAATTTCTCTATTAACTTCTCTAAACAATTCATAACGCAATTGGTTCCTAATTTATCTTTTAATAACAACCACCCAAAAATATTTAGTTCTCCTAATGGGTTTGTCCACTCATTCAAATAATGGTAGAAAGTTTGGTAAATTTATTTGCTTATTTTAAAAACGAGTTACGTATTAGAAGATCTGTTTTTTCTAGACGTTTAAGTAAATGTCTTACAGGCAAAGAGATATACATAGTTTTATTTATATATCGACTATATAATATAAGCTTTAATTCTTGTAAACATTCATATACCTCTATTGCTGAAATTTCATTTAATGTTAATAAGCCACAATTTTGTATAATATTAGATAATCTTCGTTCTTATCTCTATTATATTTTTGTTTATTATATCTGAAGTTTCACCGGGTATTGATGACAAAATTATCATTTTTGTTTCAATTCCTTCATGAGGATCAAAATACCGCACTTCTAAAGGAAATAATTTGGTAGCATTATGATTTTATGTTTATACTTCTTTATGGTGCAGAATCATGGACTTTAAAAGTAAGAGATATGAAAAACAGAATTGAGGCAATTGAAATGTAACTAGAAGGATGTTGAAAATTCCATGTGTAGATCACATTACAAACGAGGAAGTTCTTAACCAAATCAACTCAAATAGTGAACTACTAAAGAGCCTCAAACGTCGGAAAATTTCTTATTTTGGCCATATAATTCGAGACGAAAAATATAAGCTCCTTCAATTAATCGTACAAGGAAAAATAAAAGGCAAAAGAGATATTGGAAGGAATCAAATGTATTGTCTGCGTAATATAAGAAATTGGACAGATATTATTACGAATATTGGAGATTTAATACATTCAGCAATAGAAAGGAGTGAATTTCAAAACATAATTGCCAAAATCATATGACCGCAAACTTCCGATCGGATAAGCAGCTAAAGAAGAAGTCATAGCTTTCCTGCCTAAAAGTGAAATATCAAAAGATGTTCGACAAAGAATGCATCTAACTTTCGACAGATCATTTTTGTTATCAGTGTTATCAAGCACGATATGAGGAAATTCCTTTCTACGATTTTCGTTGAAATTTGTTTTTCTTTTCTTTGAAAAACATAATTTAGTTAAATTATCATAGTTACTTTACTAAAAATTTAAAAATTATAACCATAAATACAAAAGAAAGCACTGAAATATGTTAAAACAGTTTTATATAATTCTCAATTTGAAATTATAAACCACTCACCAAAAACTTTTCAATACTTTATCATTGTAATTTATTATATTTGTCCGGCGAAACAAATAATAAAACAAACTTCAAATGATAGTTTCATTCCATGGAATAAAACAAACCTTAGGCAAGTTTTCATGAGAAATTCCGTGGATATTACCACAGACTACATTAACTGATACTAGTTAGTTTGGTAATTAATTAGTTAATATAATCTGTGATATTACACAACTTTAGAAAGAACAAATATAGTGTACCAATGGGAAACAGCAACACTTTTACAGTTAAAAATGTACATACCTAATTTATTTGTTTATATTCATATTTAGCTAAAAATTTAAAATTTTTTATTTATAAAGTTGTTTAAAATAATATAGTTTATTAATAATATTTTTATATCTATGTATAATCAAAAAACATATAATTATAAGAAAGTATTATCTCATACAAATTTTGAAAATATTTTTTTTAATTTTTTTTTTAATTTAATCATTTACTTTTGTCTATTTTTTTTTATTTAATAAATTGTACAATGTACATTACAATATACATATCTCTATAGTCTCATACAGATAATAATAATGTAAACAGTAAATCACTCACACTAGATAGAAAGTTTTTAGCGAGTTATTTTATTACTCTTTATATTTTGTTGTTGCAAAAATCTTCTATGAACTAATTTTGGCATAATGAAATTTTGCAAAAATTTCATATTATATAAATTCCTTTACCTATTTTTTTTTTTTTGTGTTGGGCCCTTTTCCTTGCATAGGTGGTTCATTTTTATATAAATTTTGCAGTAAAATTAGCAAATTTAATATTTTTTTCTAAGGGAAATGGGAATCTTCCAAAGATACTCCTTGATAGTGTTAGATTCTTACTGATTAAATCCACCTCCCCTTTAGCCAATATAATGGGATGAACAATGGGATCTGCAAACGCAGCCAATAGGAAGTAGGGATATTTTTATATCTTTTGATTTTTTAGTTTTGATGTTCAGGAACTGAAAACTGGAGTATTTTTAAGTTTATTTTTTATTTAGATTTTTTATTATATTTTAGGTTTGTTTTTATTTATTTATTGTTTTTATAAATTGTGTTTATTATTTTTAGTTTGTTTTTTATTAGATTTATTTTGTATTTTAGTTTATTTCTTATTGTTCTTTATTATTTTAGTTTTTGGAGTTGTTAGCTTTTCATAGCTCATTGCATATCCCATGGAAAGAGTAAAGAAATATTACTTTAAGTAGTTATCATTTGTCGTTTTTGATGCTTTTTTTGTTTCACATTTTTCAACAGCCCAAGAACAATGCTTTCTCAATAGAACTAGTATTAAAAAATTTAATAGTTTCATCTTATGATCATAACAGTCAGTGAACCTTTTCGGAGTTATACTTTTACATTTTTCGATAATAATTCGTTTAATACCTACTGATTGAGGGTTCATATTAAATATCTGGTCAAATACTAAAATAATTTTTTTACTAACATCAAAAAATTGTAGTGATGGTGCATTTAAATGTCCAAAATCTATTTAAAAAATTAATGTTTTCATTACTTTCTTCTAAATATGTACCTAATTTTACAGAGGGTATAGCGTCGTATTTCAATTTATTCTTTCCTACATATAAATGAATGTGGCATGTTTGAATACTATCTTCATCAAAGTAAGTGTTACAAAAATAAGGTTGCTTAACTTACTTATATCGCCTGGATTAAAATGGTTATTACAAATAAAAAGTTTTTTTCCAGCTACGAGTTCGGAATTTGAAATACCACAATTTTCACAACAAATTTGACCAACTATGGAATCTTGTGGAGGAAATTTAAAAAGTCTGAGTCCTATGTTATCTCGTTTAGATTTTTTGCAATTAGAAATGCAACATTTTATTCCCGATTTGTAGAAATTTTGGGGTGTTTTAATATTAATCTTATTTTCAGAATTAATTTTAATTTATTTGAAATCTGAAATGTTCACGCTAGACGCTTTTCACAAACTTTAATCATAACTTTCAAACATTTACAATTTTTGCATTTACAAATGCATTTCCAAAATTTTTCAAATAACGCATTTCTTTTAATTCTTACAGTGTTATGTCAAGCCAAATAATAAAAAATATTAATAAAGAAAAACAAAACAAAATCGTTCAATATTCCTAAATCAATTTCTATTGATTCTAATTCTAATTTCTACTTCTAAAAGAATTATATCTACTCTAACTCTATACGAATACAATATTATCTATACATACATACATATCTCTATAGAATGTTCTTGTATTGTGTCACTAACCAGTAACAAAACCATTAACCAATAACCAATAATAAAAAAAAATATAAAATAAAAAAGTAAAATAAAAAATTTTAAAGAGAATAAGCGCTTGCTCTTTTATTTTATTTTTTCTCCGATCGTACGCATTATAATTCATAGATGTTGAAAAAGTGTTCTGATGAGACTTCTTATAATTATATGTTCTTTGCTAATATAGTCATTTTAATATACATACATTCATATGTGGTTCCTCACTAAAAATAAAAATAAAAATGTTTGTACATTTGAAACTTGACTTCAAAATTTAAATGGCACGGTAGTGGAAATTTTTTTGTAAGATATACAACTTTGGCATATGTAAATGTATGTATTAAAAATATCCACGATATTTTCTTTATAGCAAAATATATTCAGAGAACATAATTTTCATGGATATTTATGGTTACTTTCGTGGATATTTAAAATGTTTCATGGATATTTTTTTAGCTTTATCTCTTTCAAACACATCATTTTTATATTTTCTGCCTATGCTTTAACATTTTCGTGGATATATCGGTCTAATGAAAATCAGCCTTAAAACAAAAAAATGGAATAAAACAAACTTCAGAAAATGAATTCAATGCTCGTGTTCTTTTTCCACGAGTAAACTACTCTTTGCTACTCTCAATTACCTGTGGAAGAGTAGATGAAGAGTAATTGGGAGTAGCTGAGAGTAGGGTCTTGTTTATATTTGGTGGAAAAACGTACGTTACCCCAAAATTGTTAGGAAAGGGAGGAATGGTAAAATAAAAACACGTACGAAAAATTAAATTTCATACGTGTCGGAACAAAATGAAAAAGAAATGCAAAGAAATAGTCATTTGATTTCTAATGTACCAATGTTCTGACATGATTTTGCGAAAAAAAGCACCTTTTTCACCCTGTTGTAAACATGAAGATTGAAAAGGTACGTTTTTCCCCCAAATGTAAACATGGTCTAGCAAAGAAAAGGAACACGAATAATAGCAATATGAAATTCAAATTGTCAATTTAAATAATGATAGTTTTTTAATACATAGACAGAAATGCAAAGGTAACGTTTTTGAAAATGACCACTTTGTTCTAGATTTTATTTCATCTATGTATTTGATTTATAAAAAATTTTTTTTATGTGGAAAATATTTTATAATTTGAAAGGACGACCAGGAGGATAAAGAGGGGCAAGCATTTTGGGGAGGATAAGCTCCTTGTACTAGTGCAGTGGAGAATTGTCGTGAAGTTCATAAAGATGTTTTTTTATGTTTTGTGGATTATGAAAAGGTGTTTGATAAGGTCAACCATCAAAAACTTATGAAGGCATTAAATAGAATTGGCATAGATCAAAATATCATAATGTGTAAGACAGAAAACTGCCTGTGTAAAAATAAATAATGGGCTGACACAAAGCGTTGATATTCAAAAAGGAGTTCGACAAGGCTGTATTCTCTCTCCTCTACTATTTAACATCTATGCTGAAGCCATTTTTCAGAAAGCATTGAACGATGTAGATATTGGTGTAAAAGTGAATGGCACATATATAAATAACCTCAAATATGCAGATGATACAGTCCTTATAACAAACAACCTAAGGGATTTACAACATGTAGTCGAGAAAGTCAACCACCATAGGGAATTGTTTAACTTAAAAATAAATATCTCAAAAACTAAATTAATAATCGTAAGTAGAAAAAGGACACCTTACACTGCCACAACAATTAAAATAAATAACCGTCCAATTCTGAAAGTCCCCACGCACAAATATCTCGAATGCTGGTTACACGAGGATTAGAGATGCGAAAAGGAAATTAGATGTCGAATTGAAACAGCGAGAAATGCATTTCTTAAATACAACAAAGTTTTTTACTGTCGTGATATGAACTTGGGCCTTCGTTTACGATTTGTTAAATGCTATGTTTGGTTTATACTCCTATATGGTGTAGAAACATGAACCTTAAAAGTAAGAGAACTCAACAAGCTCGAAGCTTTCATAATGTGGATCTACCGAAAAATGCTAAAAATATCGTGGACAGACACATTACAAACGAAGAAGGTCTACATAGAGCAAACACAGAAAGGGAACTACTTTTAAGGCTAAAGAAACAAAAAACATCCTACTTTGGTCATAATATGCGGGGAAGCAAATACAAGCTACTTCAGATAATAGTTAAAGAAAAAATTTAAGCAAAAAAATGTATAGTAAGAAAACAACTAACATGGTTGCGCAACATTAGAAACTGGACAGGCATCAGAAACATTGACGATTTAATCCATTCAGCAACGGATCGAAACATATTCCAGGACGTCGTTGCAAATATCATATGACCACTAACATCCAATTATGGATAGGCAGCAAAAGAAAAAGAAGAAGCTTCTTGTAAAGAGGACTGTTCCAATAAAAGAAGGACGATTGGCAACCTTAAATATACCTAGTATGTACAAACATATAATATGTAATTACTACATATGTAATTACATGCATATGTAAGTTAGTACTAAATAAATATTTATTTTTTGTAATTTAATTTCAGCTTACAATTTTTGAAATGAATGATTTGGATTTTTGGACTAATGGATTTTTTGCTATTTTAGTAATGGATTATAACAGTTGGGAGGGTCCAAGTCCCAATCGATCGTAACATGCCTGGCTGATATCCGGGTTATTACTCAGCTGGGAGGGTTTGAAGAAGAAATTCGCTCTTGGTCCATTACAAAAATGTGCATGCCAAGTCAAACAACACCCCTGTCCAAACTATACTTACTTCATGATTTTGGCTGGTTTATTTTATTACCGCTTCGGACTAATTACACTCAGCTCGAACTCCTTATTCCTATATTTTAAAAACTCATTTTAAAAATAAAAACAAAACAAAAAATCAACAAAAAAAATATACATGAAGTTTTACCCTTAAACTTAATTCTTTAATTTCTTTTTCCATTTATATACAATTTGTTTTTTTTTCTTAATATAATAATAATTATCAAAAAAAATTTAATACTTTAGCTCCCTATTTTTTTCGTTTATAATGCATTTCTGTTTTTTTTATTTCTTAATATAATAATAATTATCAAGAAATATTTAATACTTTAGTTCCCTTTTTTTCGTTTATAATACATTTCTGGTTTTTTTTTATTTCTTAATAAAATAATATTTGTCAAAAAGAATTTAATACTTTAGTTCCCTTTTTTTTCTTTTATAATAAATTTCTATTTTTTTTTTCTTAATATAATAATAACCATCAAAAAAAAATGTAATACTTTAGTTCCCTTTTTTTCGTTTATAATACAATTCTGTTTTTTTTTTTTTTTTTCAATTTTTCTTAATTTCTACTTAATTATAATATATTTTATTTAATAGTAATAATAGTAGTAATACTGAGAAACAAAAATTTTTGTTTTTTTTTTATTTATTCATAAAAATTAAAATTATAAGTTCAATCTTCAAGTTTCCTTGGTTTCCTTTTCTTATTTTCTTATCTTTGTTTAATGCGCTTCTAATATGAATATATTTGACACTAATAATGTATGCAATGAAACTATTTATGGTAAATATAAAGATCTTCTTCAAAAGTTTCCAAGTTTTGTTTTTTTCGTACATATTTTTTTATTAAATTTTATATGTTGTTAATAAAAAAAGTTTGAACACAAAAAACATAATTAAAAAACATTGTTTATTTGATTCAAAAAAAATAATGTATTGTTTTATAAATACATGGGTTTTTTTTTTTTTTAGAATAAATATTTGGTTTTTGTATTTTTGTTAGAAAAAAGATAAATGGAAGAATTAATTTTGCTTAAGATTTGATGTTAAGTATTCGATGTTAAGTATTTATATTATATTTTTTTTTTTGTTATTAAGTTACCTGAAAAATTATTACAAATAAACACTATTTTACTTTTTTTTCTTTCTTCCTCTTTTTTTTTATTTGTTTTAATAATGTTAAGTATTCGTTAATTTATTTATATTATATTTTTTTTTGTTATTAAGTTATCTGAAAAATTATTACAAATAAACACTATTTTACTTTTTTTTCTTTCTTCCTCTTTTTTTTTATTTGTTTTAATAAAAATTTCTCCGATGTTTAATAAAATATATGATTAAAGTTCAAATCACTTTAAATATTAAAATTTTTAATATACTTGCATATTTTATTTTCTATAGATATGTGGGGGTTTTTTTTTGACTCAAATAAAGTAATTCATTTTTGCTAAATATATAGTTTTTTTGTTAGAAAAAAAAATTAATAAAAGAATTAATTTGACTAAAGATTTGATGCAAAGTATTAATTAATTTAATTATATTATTTTTCTTATTAAGTTATTTAGCACATTTTTTTTTCCTTTTAATGCTTTACTATTTAGGTTCATGTATTTTGCATATACACACATATAATTTTATAAAAAAAAATTTTTTTTTTTCTAATATTCTGAAAAAAATTGATATAATATTAAAATATTATTAGTATAATTAAAATATTATAAAAAAAAATTATTTGATTTTTGGTTTATTTTCTTTCCTTTTTCCCTTTCTCTACGATAGCTGTTCCGGAACTTCTCTAGCATGGCTGACTTTCTTCTTTTCTTTTTTCTTTCCCCAACCAAAAACCACATGTACCATCTTTTCTATTTTCCACCCCTCTATCGTTTCACCCTTTTAATTACGAATTGAATAGCAGTTTTTACCACGTGTTGGTTCTTGTCTAGGATAATAATTGTTACAAAGGTAACGATAAAAAAAAAATTGTGGATAAGATACATTTGTGACATTAAAAATTTGTGGAACGCATAAATAAATTATAATTTCATTAGAC
Source organism: Poecilobothrus nobilitatus (assembly GCA_947095535.1). Classification (NCBI taxonomy): domain Eukaryota; kingdom Metazoa; phylum Arthropoda; class Insecta; order Diptera; family Dolichopodidae; genus Poecilobothrus; species Poecilobothrus nobilitatus. Next base: position 161,917,923 of record OX352774.1, on the reverse strand, counting down.
GTGGTAAAAAAAAAATTAGCAAATTAGGGATATTATATGAAAGTCCCCCAACCCAAAAAAAACATAGGTACTGGATATTACAACATAGTAAGTTCGGACTAGTGTTAGACGGACGAACGAAATTACTAAAAGTACAGTGGTTTTTTTTTTTTTTTGTTTGTTTTTAATTAATATTGAGAAGTATAAAAAAACTGCAATAAACATGAATTTTAAATGTGACATGGTTAACTGCACAGCGATGGATAACACTTCAAAGAGACTATTATGTAAAGGATTTTGCAACAGGAAACTCCATGGAGCATGTATCGGAGCATCTAGAATACAATTCCATCAATCGCTCAATGATTTTTTCGTGTGTACCGACTGCCAAAATACTCACGTTCTTCTTAGGACCATGTATGATAATATCGACAACCGAATAACTGCTCTAAGTAAAGAAAAAGATGGCATGGCACTTAAATTATATGGAGTGATTCAACTCAATAATGAAAATTTATTGGAGACCTCGAAGAACATAGACAACCTCTCAAATAAAATATGTATAAGTAAAAACATAACTAATCCATCAGAGTGTTTTAGCAGTCCCTCGATTATCAAAACTTTAAATCATAAATTGGATGAATTAAGTAACAAATTTTTAAATGCAATTTCGGACGTAAATAATTCATTGGAGGTTATACAAAAAAACCAAAATAAGATATGCCAGCTAATTTTGCGGAGTTTTATGTACCTAGTTTGGTTATACCATTACAGGACACCCATTACTCACACAGTAAATGGAAACATATGTTTGTTTCCATAGAAAATAAAATTAATCAGACCTCAGCTTTAACCCCACCCGACACGCCTATCCATTGCCCATCTATACATGATGAGCTAAAAGTTGTCGATTTAAAGCAAAATGAAGAAACATCCACTTCTGAAATTAACAAGCGCAAATATACAATAAATAGCAAATTAAACGGTGAAACTACAGATAGTAAAAGTGCGGTTTACATGTTAAAAGGAGTACCATTTGGAAGTACACAGCAGCGTATAGAAAAAATCTTTTATGACACTTTAGAATTCCCATTATAAGTGCAGAAAAAATAGTTCCGAAACAACTAGTAAAAAGGAAAAAATACAAATACGAGTGTTTCAAGATATCTATTTCACTTAAGTACGTTTGGCTGTTCTTTGCCCACAATAATGATACTTTCTTCATTAGTAATAACATCACTTTAAGTCGCTGGAAAAATAGGTATGATAAGTTAAACAAAAATAAAAATAATAGATTAATTTACAACTCTAAGCACTCTAGTAAACCTAAGTTAAAAAATAAATGCAAGAATATAAGTAATGCGAAAAAATTTCCTTATCCTTACAATTATAAGTTTAACAAGGATTCTTCCACCTCAACACAAACCTATCCAACACTTACACAAGCCTCTCTCAAACCTGTACTTTCAAAGAAAAACAAATCTGTAGACACTACATAATTAAATAATTATCTAAACAATAGTTCAACACATACACAAACAAATTTATTGAACGGTATACATGACGCTAGCTTAATTATAGCTGAAAAACACACTTCTACTTCATCGGTAGTTGATAATGACACTAGCTTAGTAATAGCCAAAAAATCATTCTTCTACTTCACCAGAAGTAGATAATCCCAAACCATCTACCAGCTAAAATTATGATAAGTTTATTTATTCACATACAATAATTCATTGCGAATTCATTGATAACATTAATAATATTAAGTATAATAATAATAATACTAATAATAATAATAGTAATAATAATAATGGTAATAATAATAATAATATTAATAGTAATAATAATAATAATAGTAATAATAATAATAATAATATTAATAATAATATTAATGATAATAATAATAATAACCATATTATTGATAATATTGACAGCACTGGTAATAATAATATCAATAGTAACAGCGATAGTAATACCAGTAATATTAATGCTAGTAATTAGTAATAATAACTTATCGCCTAATTTTACCATACGCTCTCATTCCTCCGAAAATTCACTGAGTATATCCAAAAGCTTAAAGATATTGATCAAAAGTTTTTTCGTGCCTAATAAGCCAAATAATACTTATCAAAGTAAAAATAAGTCTCAACTTTATAATAACACTATTAGGATGTTCTATCACAATTGCGATTAAGAAGTAATTGTGATTAAGAAGTGAAGTGATTAAGAAGTAAAATAAAAAACCTTTTTATCGACGCCAAATCATGCAATTTTAATATACTAGTGATTACAGAAACCTAGTTGAGCGACTCTTTTAAAAATGAAGAAATTCTCGATAACAATTGGTTAATTTACAGAAATGATCGTAACTACCTTTCCACAGATCTCTCTAGAGGTGATGGTGTTCTAATTTCTGTCAATAACGGCTTTTCATGTGAATTAATATGTTCCAACAACTCTTTATCTTTTGAATACTTGTTAAAATTCTTACTGATAGTAAAAGTATTTATCTAGGAGTAGTATATTTTCTTTCTCTTATTGCGAATTCTTGGATATATGTAAGTCTGTAATTGCTTTAATGACAGAGGATGATAATATTTTTGTCTTGGGCGATCTTAACCGTCCATCTTTATCTTTTGTGATTGATGAACTGGATAATAAACTACTACCAGTTAACTTTTTAGATGAAATTGAGTTTAGTGTAATAAGTACATTTTATGGAAATGATATACAAGTAATACAACATCCTAATAGTAATGGTAGATGGTTAGACCTAGCTTTTTAAAATGCTTATGATGATGTTGTTGTTCATGCTGTCAATTATACTGATAATCTTTTTACCAACTCACTCCAACATAATGCAATATCAATAGAACTAACTCAAGCTAACCAACAATTTTCGAAGTCGTACAATAATGAAATTGTATATGACTTCCTAAACGCTAATTGCGAAGGCATTAACAATGCTTTATCTAATATAAACTGGTACAAGCTGTTAATGCAGCGAGATTTAGATTTAATAGTTCTGGATTTTCATATAATTTTATCATCTATAATTGATAATTACACGCCAAGGATACTAAAAAAAGATAAATTAATGGAATCTTGGCTAGATAGGGAACTCTGATCTTTACGTAATCGTAGAAATAAATTATATAAAATTATTAAATCATCAGTTGACCTAAGCTCCGAAACTATTAATGAGCATAAAAAATTAGCTGATGAATTTAAAATAAAATGCATTGCATCGTACGATAATTACGTTCAAAATATTGGTAACTCCATTTTAAGTAACCCTAGAAAATTTTTTGAATTTGTTAATACAAAACGTAAGTCGTCAGGTTACCCAAACTCTATGTCCTTAGATGGTAAAGTCCCATCCTGCCCTGATGAAATTTGCAATTTTTTTGCACACAAATTCCAAAACGCCTACCGTCAGTCGCAAACAGGGCATGGAAACGTGAATTTCCAGATCTTAAATAGCACTATTCCTCTCATTCAAAATTTAAACTTATCATTAGAAGATGTTTTTTGAGATATTAGTAACTTAGATATTAAAAAAGGATCTGGTCCTGATCTTCTTCCACCAATGTTTTTAAATTACTGTATTCATAATTCCGTAATGTCCCTCTTACATTAATTTTTAACAGATCCCTTATGTCAGGTACTCTTCCACAATTTTGAAAAACTTCATACCTGATTCCGATTCACAAAAAAGGTGACAAAGCATTAATAGACAATTATAGAAGTATAGCAATTCAGTCGACTATACCCAAATTATTTGAAAAACTTGTTACTGATAAAATTACACCTATATTAGATCCATCTTAATCAAGAACAACATGGTTTTAGAAAAGGTCGTTCAACCATCACCAACCTGATGGTTTTCGCATCAGATATATTATCTTTTATGGAAAAAATAAAATAAATATATAAATAAATCATGATATACTAAAAGATAAACTGGCAAAGCTAGGATTCAGTGGCTTCATATTAAAATGGATTAAGTCATATGTCACTGAAAGAGTACAATTTGTTAGATTTCAAGGTACTATATCTAAGCCGATTTCTGTTTTTTTTTTGTTTTTCGTTTTCAATATTCTATATGTATTATGCTAACAAAAAAAAATTTTCTTACCTTTATAAATTATTATATAAGTAAAAATAAACACAAAATTTTATCGCACTTTTTAAGGCGACATCTGTTAGAAACAAGTTTGATACTTATTCTAAATCACTATTGCGGTAATTTTTTGAAACCAAATTGGATGATAAAAGAATCAAACCAGAATATTTTTGTCCTCACATGAGGACATTATGCGTGAAGAACATAATCCCAAAGACTTTCATAACCTTCCATCATACAATGACAAGCTGTAGTTAGTCAATTTACTTACTTTAAGTTCCCGTAGAATCTTACTATCTAACAGCTTTACATTTGATGTCTTATCCAATAAGATTAATGTCGATTTTATTAAATATAAAATCAAAGTCAACAATAATGTCAGGCATGGCACTTAAATTATATGGAGTGATTCAACTCAATAATGAAAATTTATTGGAGACCTCGAAGAACATAGGCAACCTCTCAAATAAAATATGTATAAGTAAAAACATAACTAATCCATCAGAGTGTTTTAGCAGTCCCTCGATTATCAAAACTTTAAATCATAAATTGGATGAATTAAGTAACAAACTTTTAAACACAATGTCGGACGTAAATAATTCATTGGAGGTTATACAAAAAAACCAAAATAAGATATGCCAGCTAATTTTGCGGAGTTTTATGTACCTAGTTTGGTTATACCATTACAGGACACCCATTACTCACACAGTAAATGGAAACATATGTTTGTTTCCATAGAAAATAAAATTAATCAGACCTCAGCTTTAACCCCACTCGACACGCCCATCCATTGCCCATCTATACATGATGAGCTAAAAGTTGTCGATTTAAAGCAAAATGAAGAAACATCCACTTCTGAAATTAACAACCGCAAATATACAATAAATAGCAAATTAAACGGTGAAACTACAGATAGTAAAAGTGCGGTTTACATGTTAAAAGGAGTACCATTTGGAAGTACACAGCAGCGTATAGAAAAAATCTTTTATGACAACTTTAGAATTCCCATTATAAGTGCAGAAAAAATAGTTCCGAAACAACTAGTAAAAAGGAAAAAATACAAATACGAGTGTTTCAAGATATCTATTTCACTTAAGTACGTTTGGCTGTTCTTTGCCCACAATAATGATACTTTCTTCATTAGTAATAACATCACTTTAAGTCGCTGGAAAAATAGGTATGATAAGTTAAACAAAAATAAAAATAATAGATTAATTTACAACTCTAAGCACTCTAGTAAACCTAAGTTAAAAAATAAATGCAAGAATGTAAGTAATGCGAAAAAATTTCCTAATCCTTACAATTATAAGTTTAACAAGGATTTTTCCACCTCAACACAAACCTATCCAACACTTACACAAGCCTCTCTCAAACCTGTACTTTCAAAGAAAAACAAATCTGTAGACACTACATAATTAAATAATTATCTAAACAATAGTTCAACACATACACAAACAAATTTATTGAACGGTATACATGACGCTAGCTTAATTATAGCTGAAAAACACACTTCTACTTCATCGGTAGTTGATAATGACACTAGCTTAGTAATAGCCAAAAAATCATTCTTCTACTTCACCAGAAGTAGATAATCCCAAACCATCTACCAGCTAAAATTATGATAAGTTTATTTATTCACATACAATAATACCGGGTGATTGCAATAATATCATTGATAACATTAATAATATTAAGTATAATAATAATAATACTAATAATAATAATAGTAATAATAATAATGGTAATAATAATAATAATATTAATAGTAATAATAATAATAATAGTAATAATAATAATAATAATAATATTAATAATAATATTAATGATAATAATAATAATAACCATATTATTGATAATATTGACAGCACTGGTAATAATAATATCAATAGTAACAGCGATAGTAATACCAGTAATATTAATGCTAGTAATTAGTAATAATAACTTATCGCCTAATTTTACCATACGCTCTCATTCCTCCGAAAATTCAGCTAACGCAGAATTCAATAGTTAATGGTGATAATGTATATGCATTATCTCGTTTCAGAGAGCCTAGTTTGCTGTATAATATTAGATTATATCTTGCTTATCTCTTCGATCAAGATAACCACGTTTGCATTGAAATCAAAACGAAAACATTCTTAACAGTACTCATTCAACAAGAAGGCCTCCCCTCTGACTACAAGGAACTAAGTAAATTATTTTATAAATGTTATGAAATTGAAGGAATGTCTGCTAAAGAAGTTAAAGAAGACCTAAGTGCCTTTCGTAGTCACTCGTCCAGCAAAAGACGTGAGTATATCCAAAAGCTTAAAGATATTGATCAAAAGTTTTTTCGTGCCTAATAAGCCAAATAATACTTATCAAAGTAAAAATAAGTCTCAACTTTATAATAACACTATTAGGATGTTCTATCACAATTGCGATTAAGAAGTAATTGTGATTAAGAAGTGAAGTGATTAAGAAGTAAAATAAAAAACCTTTTTATCGACGCCAAATCATGCAATTTTAATATACTAGTGATTACAGAAACCTAGTTGAGCGACTCTTTTAAAAATGAAGAAATTCTCGATAACAATTGGTTAATTTACAGAAATGATCGTAACTACCTTTCCACAGATCTCTCTAGAGGTGATGGTGTTCTAATTTCTGCCAATAACGGCTTTTCATGTGAATTAATATGTTCCAACAACTCTTTATCTTTTGAATACTTGTTAAAATTCTTACTGATAGTAAAAGTATTTATCTAGGAGTAGTATATTTTCTTTCTCTTATTGCGAATTCTTGGATATATGTAAGTCTGTAATTGCTTTAATGACAGAGGATGATAATATTTTTGTCTTGGGCGATCTTAACCGTCCATCTTTATCTTTTGTGATTGATGAACTGGATAATAAACTACTACCAGTTAACTTTTTAGATGAAATTGAGTTTAGTGTAATAAGTACATTTTATGGAAATGATATACAAGTAATACAACATCCTAATAGTAATGGTAGATGGTTAGACCTAGCTTTTTAAAATGCTTATGATGATGTTGTTGTTCATGCTGTCAATTATACTGATAATCTTTTTACCAACTCACTCCAACATAATGCAATATCAATAGAACTAACTCAAGCTAACCAACAATTTTCGAAGTCGTACAATAATGAAATTGTATATGACTTCCTAAACGCTAATTGCGAAGGCATTAACAATGCTTTATCTAATATAAACTGGTACAAGCTGTTAATGCAGCGAGATTTAGATTTAATAGTTCTGGATTTTCATATAATTTTATCATCTATAATTGATAATTACACGCCAAGGATACTAAAAAAAGATAAATTAATGGAATCTTGGCTAGATAGGGAACTCTGATCTTTACGTAATCGTAGAAATAAATTATATAAAATTATTAAATCATCAGTTGACCTAAGCTCCGAAACTATTAATGAGCATAAAAAATTAGCTGATGAATTTAAAATAAAATGCATTGCATCGTACGATAATTACGTTCAAAATATTGGTAACTCCATTTTAAGTAACCCTAGAAAATTTTTTGAATTTGTTAATACAAAACGTAAGTCGTCAGGTTACCCAAACTCTATGTCCTTAGATGGTAAAGTCCCATCCTGCCCTGATGAAATTTGCAATTTTTTTGCACACAAATTCCAAAACGCCTACCGTCAGTCGCAAACAGGGCATGGAAACGTGAATTTCCAGATCTTAAATAGCACTATTCCTCTCATTCAAAATTTAAACTTATCATTAGAAGATGTTTTTTGAGATATTAGTAACTTAGATATTAAAAAAGGATCTGGTCCTGATCTTCTTCCACCAATGTTTTTAAATTACTGTATTCATAATTCCGTAATGTCCCTCTTACATTAATTTTTAACAGATCCCTTATGTCAGGTACTCTTCCACAATTTTGAAAAACTTCATACCTGATTCCGATTCACAAAAAAGGTGACAAAGCATTAATAGACAATTATAGAAGTATAGCAATTCAGTCGACTATACCCAAATTATTTGAAAAACTTGTTACTGATAAAATTACACCTATATTAGATCCATCTTAATCAAGAACAACATGGTTTTAGAAAAGGTCGTTCAACCATCACCAACCTGATGGTTTTCGCATCAGATATATTATCTTTTATGGAAAAAATAAAATAAATATATAAATAAATCATGATATACTAAAAGATAAACTGGCAAAGCTAGGATTCAGTGGCTTCATATTAAAATGGATTAAGTCATATGTCACTGAAAGAGTACAATTTGTTAGATTTCAAGGTACTATATCTAAGCCGATTTCTGTTTTTTTTTGGTTTTTCGTTTTCAATATTCTATATGTATTATGCTAGCAAAAAAAAATTTTCTTACCTTTATAAATTATTATATAAGTAAAAATAAACACAAAATTTTATCGCACTTTTTAAGGCGACATCTGTTAGAAACAAGTTTGATACTTATTCTAAATCACTATTGCGGTAATTTTTTGAAACCAAATTGGATGATAAAAGAATCAAACCAGAATATTTTTGTCCTCACATGAGGACATTATGCGTGAAGAACATAATCCCAAAGACTTTCATAACCTTCCATCATACAATGACAAGCTGTAGTTAGTCAATTTACTTACTTTAAGTTCCCGTAGAATCTTACTATCTAACAGCTTTACATTTGATGTCTTATCCAATAAGATTAATGTCGATTTTATTAAATATAAAATCAAAGTCAACAATAATGTCAGGCATGGCACTTAAATTATATGGAGTGATTCAACTCAATAATGAAAATTTATTGGAGACCTCGAAGAACATAGACAACCTCTCAAATAAAATATGTATAAGTAAAAACATAACTAATCCATCAGAGTGTTTTAGCAGTCCCTCGATTATCAAAACTTTAAATCATAAATTGGATGAATTAAGTAACAAATTTTTAAACACAATGTCGGACGTAAATAATTCATTGGAGGTTATACAAAAAAACCAAAATAAGATATGCCAGCTAATTTTGCGGAGTTTTATGTACCTAGTTTGGTTATACCATTACAGAACACCCATTACTCACACAGTAAATGGAAACATATGTTTGTTTCCATAGAAAATAAAATTAATCAGACCTCAGCTTTAACCCCACTCGACACGCCCATCCATTGCCCATCTATACATGATGAGCTAAAAGTTGTCGATTTAAAGCAAAATGAAGAAACATCCACTTCTGAAATTAACAAGCGCAAATATACAATAAATAGCAAATTAAACGGTGAAACTACAGATAGTAAAAGTGCGGTTTACATGTTAAAAGGAGTACCATTTGGAAGTACACAGCAGCGTATAGAAAAAATGTTTTATGACAACTTTAGAATTCCCATTATAAGTGCAGAAAAAATAGTTCCGAAACAACTAGTAAAAAGGAAAAAATACAAATACGAGTGTTTCAAGATATCTATTTCACTTAAGTACGTTTGGCTGTTCTTTGCCCACAATAATGATACTTTCTTCATTAGTAATAACATCACTTTAAGTCGCTGGAAAAATAGGTATGATAAGTTAAACAAAAATAAAAATAATAGATTAATTTACAACTCTAAGCACTCTAGTAAACCTAAGTTAAAAAATAAATGCAAGAATGTAAGTAATGCGAAAAAATTTCCTAATCCTTACAATTATAAGTTTAACAAGGATTCTTCCACCTCAACACAAACCTATCCAACACTTACACAAGCCTCTCTCAAACCTGTACTTTCAAAGAAAAACAAATCTGTAGACACTACATAATTAAATAATTATCTAAACAATAGTTCAACACATACACAAACAAATTTATTGAACGGTATACATGACGCTAGCTTAACTATAGCTGAAAAACACACTTCTACTTCATCGGTAGTTGATAATGACACTAGCTTAGTAATAGCCAAAAAATTATTCTTCCACTTCACCAGAAGTAGATAATCCCAAACCATTTACCAGCAAAAATTATGATAACTTTATTTATTCACATACAATAATATCGGGTGCTTGCAATAATATCATTGATAACATTAATAATATTAAGTATAATAATAATAATACTAATAATAATAATAGTAATAATAATAATGGTAATAATAATAATAATATTAATAGTAATAATAATAATAATAGTAATAATAATAATAATAATATTAATAATAATATTAATAATAATATTAATAATAATATTAATAATAATATTAATGATAATAATAATAATAACCATATCATTGATAATATTGACAGCACTGGTAATAATAATATCAATCGACGCCAAATCATGCAATTTTAATATACTAGTGATTACAGAAACCTAGTTGAGCGACTCTTTTAAAAATGAAGAAATTCTCGATAACAATTGGTTAATGTACAGAAATGATCGTAACTACCTTTCCACAGATCTCTCTAGAGGTGGTGGTGTTCTAATTTCTGTCAATAACGGCTTTTCATGTGAATTAATATGTTCCAACAACTCTTTATCTTTTGAATACTTGTTAAAATTCTTACTGATAGTAAAAGTATTTATCTAGGAGTAGTATATTTTCTTTCTCTTATTGCGAATTCTTGGATATATGTAAGTCTGTAATTGCTTTAATGACAGAGGATGATAATATTTTTGTCTTGGACGATTTTAACCGTCCATCTTTATCTTTTGTGATTGATGAACTGGATAATAAACTACTACCAGTTAACTTTTTAGATGAAATTGAGTTTAGTGTAATAAGTACATTTTATGGAAATGATATACAAGTAATACAACATCCTAATAGTAAAGGTAGATGGTTAGACCTAGCTTTTTAAAATGCTTATGATGATGTTGTGGTTCATGCTGTCAATGATACTGATAATCTTTTTACCAACTAACTTCAACATAATGCAATATCAATAGAACTAACTCAAGCTAACCAACATTTTTCGAAGTCCCACAATAATGAAATTGTATATGACTTCCTAAACGCTAATTTCGAAGGCATTAACAATGCTTTATCTAATATAAGCTGGTACAAGCTGTTAATGCAGCGAGATTTAGATTTAATAGTTCTGGATTTTCATATAATTTTATCATCTATAATTGATAATTACTCGCCAAGGATACTAAAAAAAGATAAATTAATGGAATCTTGGCTAGATAGGGAACTCTGATCTTTACGTAATCGTAAAAATAAATTATATAAAATTATTAAATCATCAGTTGATCTAAGCTCCGAAACTATTAATGAGCATAAAAAATTAGCTGATGAATTTAAAATAAAATGCATTGCATCGTACGATAATTACGTTCAAAATATTGGTAACTCCATTTTAAGTAACCCTAGAAAATTTTTTGAATTTGTTAATACAAAACGTAAGTCGTCAGGTTACCCAAACTCTATGTCCTTAGATGGTAAAGTCCCATCCTGCCCTGATGAAATTTGCAATTTTTTTGCACACAAATTCCAAAACGCCTACCGTCAGTCGCAAACAGGGCATGGAAACGTGAATTTCCAGATCTTAAATAGCACTATTCCTCTCATTCAAAATTTAAACTTATCATTAGAAGATGTTTTTTGAGATATTAGTAACTTTAATATTAAAAAAGGATCTGGTCCTGATCTTCTTCCACCAATGTTTTTAAATTACTGTATTCATAATTTAACTGTCCCACTTACATTAATTTTTAACAGATCCCTTATGTCAGGTACTCTTCCACAATTTTGAAAAATTTCATACCTGATTCCGATTCACAAAAAAGGTGACAAAGCATTAATAGACAATTATAGAAGTATAGCAATTCAGTCGACTATACCCAAATTATTTGAAAAACTTGTTACTGATAAAATTACACCTATATTAGATCCATCTTAATCAAGAACAACATGGTTTTAGAAAAGGTCGTTCAACCATCACCAACCTGATGGTTTTCGCATTAGATATATTATCTTTTATGGAAAAAATAAAATAAATATATAAATAAATCATGATATACTAAAAGATAAACTGGCAAAGCTAGGATTCAGTGGCTTCATATTAAAATGGATTAAGTCATATGTCACTGAAAGAGTACAATTTGTTAGATTTCAAGGTACTATATCTAAGCCGATTTCTGTTTTTTTTTGGTTTTTCGTTTTCAATATTCTATATGTATTATGCTATCAAAAAAAAATTTTCTTACCTTTATAAATTATTATATAAGTGAAAATAAACACAAAATTTTATCGCGCTTTTTAAGGCGACATCTGTTAGAAACAAGTTTGATACTTATTCTAAATCACTATTGCGGTAATTTTTTGAAACCAAATTGGATGATAAAAGAATCAAACCAGAATATTTTTGTTCTCACATGAGGACATTATGCGTGAAGAACATAATCCCAAAGACTTTCATAACCTTCCATCATACAATGACAAGCTGTAGTTAGTCAATTTACTTACTTTAAGTTCCCGTAGAATCTTACTATCTAACAGCTTTACATTTGATGTCTTATCCAATAAGATTAATGTCGATTTTATTAAATATAAAATCAAAGTCAACAATAATGTCAGGCATGGCACTTAAATTATATGGAGTGATTCAACTCAATAATGAAAATTTATTGGAGACCTCGAAGAACATAGGCAACCTCTCAAATAAAATATGTATAAGTAAAAACATAACTAATCCATCAGAGTGTTTTAGCAGTCCCTCGATTATCAAAACTTTAAATCATAAATTGGATGAATTAAGTAACAAACTTTTAAACACAATGTCGGACGTAAATAATTCATTGGAGGTTATACAAAAAAACCAAAATAAGATATGCCAGCTAGTTTTGCGGAGTTTTATGTACCTAGTTTGGTTATACCATTACAGGACACCCATTACAGGACACAGTAAATGGAAACATATGTTTGTTTCCATAGAAAATAAAATTAATCAGACCTCAGCTTTAACCCCACCCGACACGCCCATCCATTGCCCATCTATACATGATGAGCTAAAAGTTTTCGATTTAAAGCAAAATGAAGAAACATCCACTTCTGAAATTAACAACCGCAAATACAGATTAACAGAAGACTGTATAGTTATTTATTTAAAATATTATCAAAATCCAAAACCGATGACCAAAATGACTTTAGATGAAGAACTAAGGCAATTAGCGGAAACTACATGTCACATTTGCAGTAAGTTTTTAGATTTTACTAATCGAGTAAGGGACTATTGTCATTTTAGCGGTCAATATAGAGGTCCAGCACATTCTAGTTGTAATATTTTATATAGAAAACCTTCATATTTCTCTGTATTTTTTCATAATTTCTCAGCTTATGATTGCCATCTCTTATTTAAGACATTAAACGTAGTAGCAGGTAACATATCGGTCATTCCTTTGAATAATGAAAAATATATATCGTTATATATATAACTAAAAAAATTATAGTTCCTGAAGAAAACTCTACTTTTGATATTAGATATTTAGATAGTTTTCGTTTTATGGCAGCTAGTTTAGATAGTCTTGCTAAAGATATAGATAGAAATAATATGGAAAACATTTTGCATTCTTTTTGTAATAATTCTGATTTAATGCTTACAAGGAGTTTTACCATATGATTATTTGAACAACTGGGAAAAACTAGAAGAAGAAAATTTACCGCCGCAAACAGAATTTTATAATAAAATTACGAACACTTCTTGTTCGATGGAAGATTATAATCATGCTATTACTGTATGGAATTCTTTTAATTGCCAAAATTTATTAGATTATCTTAAATTGTATTTAAAAACAGATGTTTTAATTTTAGGCGACGTTTTCGAAAATTTTAGAAAAATGTGTAGAAATATTTATAATTTAGACCCTGCAAATTTTTACACTGCTCCAGGTCTGTCTTGGCAAGCAATGCTTAAATACACAGAAATAGAGCTACAATTACTTACAGATATATACATGTACAATTTTATAAAATTAGGAATACATGGAGGACTCAGTCAATGTTCTTTGCGCCATTCTGTAGCTAATAATAAATATATGAAAGAAAAATTCAATGTAAATAATACATCCAAATACATAATTTATCAAGACGCAAATAATTTGTACGGTTGGGCTATGTTCCAAAGTATACCATATAAAGATTTTGAGTGGGTTAATAACTCAATAAACGTTTTAGAAATAGCTTATAATTCATGTAGTTAGTTAGTTATATATGTTAGTTATATATTAGAAGTAGATTTAGACTACCCAGAGAAGCTTCACAACCTCCACAATGATTTACCTTTTTCCCTAAAATAGTATTCCTCTGACAGGAAAAGCAAGAAAATTGTTAACCAATTTAAATAACAAAAGACAATATGTAATCCATTATAGAAATTTCAAGCAATGCCTTGAAAACGGGTGAGTTTTAAAAAAAATACACAGAGTTTTGAAATTTAAACAGGGTGATTGAAATAAGTTGAAGAAATATATTGATTTAAATACTGAATATAGAAAAATTGCTAAAACTACCTTTGAAAAAACATTTTTTAAATTAATGAAAGTCGAACGCCTTCTGAAAGTCTAAAAAAACGCAAGCCACGTAATATTTTTCATCAATACTCTTTGAAATAAAATCATGGAGACTAAGACAGGCCACGGTTGTGCTTGAATTTTTGAAGAAGCAGCAGAAATTTTGAGTGAGACAATCGCAGAATTCACTTCTCCAATAGTTGTCTCAGTTAATTTAAAATCAGAATGAATAATACGGTTGGAAATTATTTAGATATTCATAATCAATTTGATTATTTGGAATATTCAGCTCGTCCGCAACATTGACAAAAAAGTTATTCATATATTCGGCAATATCACATCCATTAGTAATTGTAAGATTATTACATTCAAGTGTCTTAATAGTGCTTGAAGAAGTATGAGAAGTTTTGTTAAAAATAATCCTTTTATATAGATCCCAGAGTTTTTACTATTGGAAGGGTCTCGTATGATCTCATCCGAGCAGAATTTTTTTTAGCCTGTATAATTAAACGTTTTACTTCTTGCCTACAATTATTGAACAAATTTCGAACATGTGGATCATCCGGATATTTTTTTTTTGTATTTATAATATGACTTTTTAACTTTAATTTTGTTTATAATTTCATCCGTCATCCATTCATTTTTATACCCGTATAAACTATGTTCAAGGGTATATATGCATAAATTTGCAATTACGTTTGTGACACCTTAAAAGAGCCGAGCTAGATATAGTGTCAAAGGTATGGATCGGCTCAGAATCGAATTCTGAGTCGATTAAGCCATGTACGTCCGTCCGTCCGTCCGCACGATAACTCAAAAAATAAAGGAGCTAGGAGGCTGCAATTTTTTTTACGGCACTTTTGCAAAATTGTTAGTTTTGCTATTTAACTCCAGCATTTTCGGCCCCCGGGTTCGAGTAGCTGCCATACAACGTCTTTCTTTAAATGGAAATAACCCAGTGTCTGTTCAATCTAGGTATCTCAAATTTTGCGAATGATAATCCAGTTTTATGGCAATAACTTCTGTAAAATTTGGTTGTGATGATATGACAGGTTCGGGTAGTTGCCATACAACTTCTCTTTTTAAATGAAAATAACTCAGTGTCTATTGAATCTAGCTATCTGAAATTTAGTGAAAAAGTGTCGAGTTACATGCCAAAAACTTTAGTAAAATTTGATTGATCTAATGCAGCCGGTTTAGACTTCTTGCATTTCTTGGAACTTAATGAAGCTAGGCGCAATAGATTCGGGTAGCTGTCATACAACTCCACAATTTACATAAATATATCTCTGTAGTTCGGTACTAAAACATCTGAATGTTTTTAAAAGATCATCAAGTTTTATAATAGGATATATTACGTTCATACGGGTATCCCAGAGTTGACACAGTTTACTCTGCTGCACTCTTTCTCGTTTCTTTTAGTTTTTTTCAAAGGAATACTCTTAGTAAACTTTTTTATAGTTTCACTTAATTCGTTAACAAGCGAGTCAAAATTAGTGATATCACTAAATCTTTCCCAAATTGCATCATTTGAAATATTTTGATAATCTAAAATTGTTTTCAAACAGATTAATTGATCTGTTATTGGTTTTTGATTTAAACTTATAAAAAATAATCGATGGTCGGAGAGAGGAGTATCGGAAATATAGAAGTCGTATTTTAAATTAGTCATATCGATTATGAAATGGTCAATAACCGTTTTAGAAGAGTTGCCAATTCTGGTAGCGTAATTTACACTCCTCTTGTTATAAATGACAAAACCGTTTGAGAGTAACGTATTAATATAATTACTAGTGGATCAACATTTATTATATTTATATTAAAATCACCAAGAATTAAAGATTTTCTAAATTCACTAGTGATTTCATCTAATTTACTTGAAAAATCATTTACATCAGTTTCATGAGATCTATAAACCGCTAATATAAGATTTCAACACCACCATAAGATTTTGCATGATTCGAAAAATAAGCCGTGTAACCCAAATAATTAAAAAATTTGTTCTCTGATTCATGCAACCATATTTCCGACAAAACTACTGCATGTATCTCATATTCAAAACTATTAACCAGAATTTCTAAATCGTATAAGTTATTTCTAATACTTTGTATATTCAAGTAAAACGTATTAAAATTTTTTTATAATTACTTTTTAATAAAATGTATTGTCTAACCCTGTAAAGTGACTAACTCTTAAACTATTTTCAATATTTATGTTATCAAATGTTATCATCGTATCGGTAAAACAAAATTATTTTATTTGTCTCTTTTTTAGTATATAATTTGTAAACATAAATATAATTCCTCTTCTTTCTCTTATTGGCTAATTTCTTAATGAAATTATAATTATTAGTATAAATTTGCCTATAAGAACGTTTACATGTGACAATAATTAAATGTATAAGATAGGTTATAGTTATTATTTTTTTTATTATAGTTAAGATTAATATGGTAGAAATTTCATGTATATGTAATACTTTAGATAATTATTTTGTAAAAAATGTATTTAAATTTAAGTTTAAAAGTGATACCAAAAATATTAAATGTAGAAAAAAGCCAAATAAAAAATTTGAATTCATAATGAAAAATAGAATGTTTGGAATAAAATATATATATTTATGAATGTTTATGTGGAAATACATTTTTTTCTTTTTTTTGTAGGTTAATTTATTAATAAAATTATAAAAAATCCTTCGATAGGAACATGTCGAAATATATAAATATATAAAACAGGTTATTGTTATTATTTTTTTTCTTGTCATATATTATATTCATATATATATTCTCTTATTCTTTTAAATTTATTATAAATTATAATATTAAAAGAATAAGAAAAATAAGTGAAAAAAATTGATTTAACTGATTTAATGGTTGTTTAAAAAATAATAAATGTGCGAAAAAGTTAAATAAAATATTTAAATTACTAATGAAAAATATGATGTTTAAATAAGTACATATTTCCTTTTTTTGTCTTTATAGGTTAGTTTCTTGACAAAACTACAATTTATATAAATCTGCATTAATCAAAGTAAATATATGGTTAAGGTATGTTATTGTAATTTTTTTTATCACGAACACAATTGATATCATAAGAATTATTTGAAAAAAAAATTAATATTATATAGATAATAAAACTGAATGTAGAAAAGTTATTCAATTCTAAAATTGATATGAAAAATATTGAGTCTTGAAAAAATTTCAACAAAAAATTTAAATTTATAATAAAAAATAAAATGTTCAAATGAAAAAAAATGTGAAACCAAATTTTTAGATTTAAAATATAGTAGAATTTTAGTTCATAATAATATAGATATGAAGTGATATTATAACTATATCTAATTTTAATTTCATTATAATTAACCAATTTTGATAATTTATTAAGAAATTTTAAGAAACTTTTTAATGAAATTGATGTCGTTGTGACTAGAAATTCTGAACACTTTACCTGTATTGTTAGCGCGCAGGAGAATCGTGTTGTCTTTGACCCAAAGATATTGAAATTTCTCGAATAATTTAATCTTCTTTGCCTTGCGATACAGCTTGGATTGTATTGGTGATAAATGATGACGAAAAAAAATCTCCATACTACCTTCATTTTGTAGATTTAGTTCAGCTGTGAAAAGGTGTTCTTTGCGTTTTTTCATCATTAATTCGTGAATTCGTTCGAATTCATTTCAACAACATATAATGGATTACGATTTCGATCTGGTTCTGTGGTTTCACCTTGACTGATTGGATAAATTTTCTTGATATCATTACTCGTAATTTTAGCGCCAATTTTATTTGTAATATCAAGAAAAGTGGACACTGTTTGATCTTTAGTAAGCATAGGAACACCAGACAAAATAATATTATTTTTGTTTCTCCTTTCGTATTTCTCGTCAAGCAACATTTCTAATTTATTTAGTTTATGTTCGAGTATTTTCAGTTCTCCTGGTTCTCCTTAAGAATTTTGGTGTTGTTTAATAAAATCATCCATTTGAAGACCAATATGTTGTTGTGACTTGCTTATTTCGCTGACAATCGTACCCATAGTTTTGAGATATATTGCCATTTTTTTCAAAGTGCAGTTTTTTAAATCGAGAGTTGAAGATATGCAGCATTACTAAAACTCTCAATGCAAAATTTTCCAGATGACTTATCAATTTGGCTGTTAATATCGTCTTCATCACCTACTTCAATGACTTTGTCTTCTTCAACTTCTTCAATAAAAGAATTTTTTGGAATTTTTACTATTTTTTACTACTCTTTTTTTTATTGTTATGCTTTGGCATTTTTTTGTTTATTTTTTGTTTTTGTGTTATCATTTCAATAGAAAAAAAAAATTTACTTTAATTTTAGTATTAAATTACTTTTTTATTTCGTTTATATTTTTTTTTTCAATTTTATTTTTATTTTATATCATCAATTTTATTAAAAGAAATTTTGCGCTGTTTTAAAACGAACGCTCTTGCTTTTTTAACCGGTTCAGCATACGCAAATTTTGAAAATGTATCAATAACTGTTAATAAATATTTATATCCCTTGCTAAATTTTGCATATGGAATCATTTCAACCAAATCAATTTGCCAGGTATCATTTAAACCCTTTTAAATAAATTTTCTTCGTGTAAATTTTTTTTAGCACCTCTATGAATTTCTGATACAACTTTTAATCTCGACATTATTCTTGTACCATTTAATTAAATTTTCCAAAGTGATTCTATAATTTTCTATTGTGTCACATTCACATGTGTCCGGTCCGGAAGTAGAATTATCATATGCCCATGGACTAAAGGTCAAATGAGTACCATAAATTGAAGTATACTTATTTACTCCAAAATAATTTTTAATGTGTGTGTATGTAAGATGTAATATTAGTTTCTTATGATCATCTAATAAGACGGAGGAATAAATATTTAAAAACTGCTCTACTTCCATAATTCAAAATGATTGTACTAAGAATATGTTCGCTACTTTTATATTATTTCTCAATTGTATTTTAAGTTCAGTTTCTTATCAGACACAGACCAAAAATGATTAACTTTATTCATCCATTTACAATGATGATTGCGGGATCATCTGGTTGTGGGAAAACAACATTTGCGTGTAATTTAATTGAAAATATTGACAGATTGATTTATCCGAAAATTGAAACAAAAAAATGGTGTAACCCAGAAATTTCTGCTATTCCGAAAAATATAGATTTTCCTGATATAGACTTTTCTACAAGTATTCCCAAAGAGTTTAGTGGGAATGAAAACAAACCTACTTTAATTGTTTTAGATGATTTAATGCTGGATTCTGCAAATAAACAGGTGTGTGAACTATTTACTAAAGGTTCGCACCATCGTAATTTATCTATTGTATTGTTAACGCAAAACGTTTTTCATCAGGGGAAATTCTCAATAGATATTTCATTAAATTTTAAATATTTAGTGCTGTTCAACAACTCTCGAGACAAATCGCAGATTTTTCCACTTGCTAGACAACTATATCCGGAAAATATGAAGGGTTTCTTGAGAGTATATAATGAGTCAACATCAAAACCGCATAGTTATATTGTGTTGGATTTAAAACAAGACATTAAGGATTTGTTTCGTATTAGAACTAATATTTTTTCAAAAGAATATTGTATATGCTTCTGTGATACTGGTGATTTGAACAACAACAACTGCCAAAAGTATGAAACGATTGAAGACACTCCAACATATATTACATGTACTAGGAAAGTGCAACAAAAAGAAATTTCGTAAAAATATTCTTAAATATTGTGATAACGATATTATAAAAACTATTGCTGAAATTGCAATATTAAATGGCAATAATAAAATTTCACCAACACAAAAAGCAAAATTAAAAAAACATAAAAACACAAAATAAAACAAAACAATTAAGATTTCTAGCCTGTGCTAAGAAAGGTATAAAAGCAAAACGAAAATATTAGTTCAACATGGTGGTTTTTTAGCAACTTTAATCGGTACTATATTATCTGGTGTAATAGGAAAATTGCTCAGTAAGACATAATGCAGCGAATGATTTTTATGTCACCAGAAATATTTTTAAAATTTAGTAAATTATTTCAAGATGATAAAAACTTGGATTTATTATATCAAAATATGATACAAAATTAAAACCATTGCAAAAATGGTACTTATATCGTCAAAATCTCGTCAAATACGGAATTAACAAAAGACACACAAAAAAATTACCAGAAAAGGACAATAATCTTACATTTAATACAGGTACTCAAACAAAATTCTTTTCTAAGCGAAATGCATATACAGAAACTGAATTACCTAAATACAAATCAACATCAGCACAGACCAATTTCGTACCATTAGTTACTGATGATGTGTTTGAATATGACCCTAAAAAAGAACATTCAAATATGGATATCGATTTAACACATTATGATTTGGATAATAAAAAAATTAGCTCAAACTGAAATGTTGATAAATTAAAAATTGCTAGAAAGACCATCTCTAAGTTCTGATTGTGATGTAATTACCGTTGCTGTACCATTTCCTGATAAAAAGAAGACACTAAGATCGGGCGGTAATTCAATTTCCTCAACTATACTTTCACAGTTTCCTGAAAGAAAAAAACGAAAACTAAAACAATTACTAAGAAGTCCAAAACTAAGAACTTCATCAACACCGGAATTGACAACATATTAATAGTACAACATTTTATATTTTAGATGAAGTTAATAAAGATGGATAGTCAAGATGACTTCTATCTAACATTTTTTTAGCAATGATAATTTAACACTGTTTCCAGAGAACATTTTAGCTTCATTCGAAAATAAATTACCTATTCACTTTGATTTAAGAAATGAAAATTGGAAAGTTGGTCTTTCAGAAATATATCTGAACGATTTCCTACAAACAGAAGAATTTAACAAAGAGAAATGTGCTTTTATTAATATTGGGCAGTATAATGTTTATGTAAGCAACATTAAAAAATCTCTTGAAAAAATCAAAGTAATCAAGTAGGCTACACATATTGTTTCTATGACGATTCAGAATTACATTTGGATGATTGGAAAGTTAATTTTTTGCCAACGCTTATTAAAATATAACTCCAAATCCCGGATTTATTCGAAATCAAGTTTTCAAAGAATTTTTTAATGAAATTTTGACATATATCTCTAATCCTAAGAATTATGATGATGTGACATTTAGAAAAGTATCAGAATCTAACCGAAAGGATTAGATTAGAATCTAACTTTTGATAAAGATAGTTTCTATATAAAAGTTAATCAGAATTATAATGTAAAAACATTATTAACTGAATTATTTCAACAGAAAAAAAATATAAAAAATTTCAAAACAAAATTACCTGAACTATTCAAATTGGCTGTTGCTAATAATAAAGATGAATTGAATGGAATGGTGATGATTTATTCAGACATAGTTCAATTATCTGTTTTTGGAAGTAGCAAAGTGCGTGCATTGAGAGCTATAAACGTAGAAAATTGTAGAATACCTACAAATATTGAATTTGAAAATGTCCATTACATACCTATAGAAAAAAATTGTTTTGAAACGATAGCGATTAAAATTTGCAATCAATACGGTGATAGAATAAATTTTGTTGCCAGTTACTATCCAACAAAAATTGTATTACACTTTAAAAAGCATTGATAAAAACAATATAAATACCACAACTCAAATTTGATATCCTATCAAACATGGAAAGAGCTTACGTGAGATATAATTCTTCTCAAGAAGGAGCAGGAATCAACGATATTGGACCTTTATTACAATTTTATCCAGCTATACAAAAAGGTCGTGGTTTTGGAAATATAATCGGAAGTTAATTCGTTACTTAAAGCCAGTTTTTTCATCAGGTTGGGACTTAATTAAAAAAGAAGCTATAAACACAAGTAAACATATTTTTGAGGATTTAGCATCTGGTTCAAACATAAAAGAAACTGTTATTGATCAAAGCAAAGG
>OX352774.1:161234090-161239090 GCA_947095535.1 Poecilobothrus nobilitatus | reverse complement strand
CTAATTTTTTGTTTACGGTTTTGAACATATGTTTTGAAAAAATTTAACTGACCTGATGTGAAATTTAATTTCTTTAATTTTGATAGAAGAATATTGTGGTCAACGCAATCAAAGGCTTTTTTTATATCAAGAAGTACACAACTAACGAATTTACCATTATCAATATTTTGAGAGATAAAGTCATTTAAAAAGAGACAGGCAGCTGTAGTATTTGATTTTTCTTCAAAACCAAACTGTTTTTCACTTAGTATAGGATTATTTTTAATAAAAATGTTAAGTCTGTTTCGAATGATTTTTTCAAAAATTTTTGACAAGCCGGATAATACAGAGATTGGACGATAATTCGAACAGTCGGTTGCTAATCCACCTTCGTACACGGGTGTAATGATAGCTGTTTTTAATGATTTTGGATAAGTATTAGATTGAAGTGCATTATTAATAAGAGTAACTAAAGCAGGAGCTAAACGGTGCGAAAATCGTTTTATTAATTTGGTTGAAATGTTATCGTATCCCGTGGCAGCTGCCGAATTCAGAGATTGAATAATTTTAGATATTTCTTCTAAATTAGTAAGATAGAGGTCGAAATTTGTATAGATATTCCTTCTGAATTTGTTTATATAATTAAGATCAATGCTATCAATTGGAATATTTATTTCCTTTGTAATATTCGAAAAATACTCGTTAAAGGCGGTGGCAATATCATTTTCGCGTTCTAGTATCATGGAGTTGTGATGTATTATTTTTATTGTTTGTTTTACATTAACAATATTGGAATTAAACATAATGTGTTTATAGCAATCCCAAAGCTTCTTACTATTATTAGAGTTGTTAATAATTAAATTAGAAAAATATTTTTTTTTTGCCTCGATTAATAAAGTTTTAACTAAAAGTTTGTGTTTTTTGTATAATATTTTCGTATGGGAATCAATTGGATGTTTTTTTTAAATTTAAACAGTGAATCTCTTATTTTCATTTCACTTAGGATTTCTTGAGTGATCCAAGTCTTTTTCTTCTTATTATTTTTAATTGGAGTAATTTGCGTGTTAATATTTATGATATCTTTCATTTTAAGAACTAATTCGTCAAAATTTGCGAAGAGTGGTAGATCATTTCAAAAGATATTCGCACTTATACTTTCATAATTTAGAATAGTTTTAAAAGAATTGTTTATCTCTGTTATTGGGTTTTGATTAATGCTTATAAAAAACATTTGATGGTCAGATAAGCACGAGTCTAAAACATGAAACCAGTATTTACTTTGAATAATATCACTAATGAAATGATCAATAATGGTCTTTGAATTCCTACCAAATCTAGTAGCAAATTCTTGATCAACCTTATTACAAATTAGGAACCCGTTGCTTAATAGAGTGTTTGAATATAGATTTATCTCGGATTTTTCTGAATTTAGTAAATTTAAATTAATATCGCCTAGAATTAGACTTTTTTTGAATTGCGATATTATATAATCTATCTTATGAATAAAACAATCGATAGAAGTTTCATGTGCGCTGTATATACCAAAGATATTAGTGTTCAGCTTTGGTAGTTTAACTCCCAGAATATTACTTTTTTGAAATTCTTCGCCGTATATTTGGCAACTATTTATATCATTTCTCACATAAATCGCAACCCCTCCAAAAGAGTTCTCCCTATTGGCAAAATAAGCATTATACCCTTCAATATTGTAAAATTTATTTTCTGTGATATGCAATCAAATTTTAGTAAGTACAATTACATACATGAATTTGGTTTTTAAAGTTGTTATTTATCAAAGCCTCTACACTATATAATTTGTTTCTTAAGCTTTGAATATTTAAATAAGCTATGTTAAAATTATTTTTGTACATTTGGTTTTCTTTACTAATATCAAAATGTGTAGAATAATCTATGTTTAATAAATGTTTTACGTTTGCTACATCATAGACCATTTTTTAAAACATAACATAGAATGTTGGAATTTAGTAAATACACAAACCATAATATACCAATTATTAGAGCTAAATAATCGCATTACAAGAGTAATCATTGAATAACAATCGAAATCAATAAAAAAAAAAATTAGATTAAGAAATAATCCAATTTGTTGTTGACTGTTGAAAAATAATAAAAAAATCATATTATTATTATTACTATTATTATTATTATTTTTATTATTATTATTATTGTTATTATTATTATTATTATTATTGTTATTATTATTATTTTGTTGTTATTATTATTATTATTGTTATTATTATTATTATTGTTATTATTATTATTATTGTTATTACTATTATTATTTGGTTATTATTATTATTATTATTGTTATTATTATTATTATTGTTATTATTCTTATTCTTGTCATTATTATTATTGTTATTATTATTATTATTGTTATTATTCTTATTATTGTCATTATTATTATTGTTATTATTATTATTATTATTATTATTATTATTATTATTATTACTATTGTTATTATTAATATTATTCTTATTATTATTATTATAATTGTTATTATTATTATTAATTATTATTATAATTATTATTATTATTACTATTATTATTATTATATTATTATTATTATTCCTCCTCGCGGGAAAGGGGTATAGAATATTCCCGCAGTAAGGTATGCTTGTTGTAAAAGGCGACTAAAATCCAACCTCCTAATCCAGTGGTGTTATGCGACCCGCGCCCAGTGGACTAGTTGGTAGCAAGGGGGTATAATACTTAGCTATCGCAAACGGAGCATTCCTGATACCAGGTCACCTCAGGAAGTATTATGACCTTACCACAGTATCGGGCCTTTGCTGTGGTGCACCTTCCTTTGCCGCGATACTCGTGGGACCAAAAAATGGAACAAATAAATAAAAATATAGAAGTCAGTGATAGGAGTGAAGAGGAGAGAGGAGGAGTGGATATGCACCCATTCACAAGGAGCGGGAGGACGCAAAGGTCGCCGGTGATGAAACCGGGAATGCAGACGCTAAGACGGCCGCTGGTGGAAATTTGCTCCGATTTAGGAGAGACGACTACGGTGGAGTCAAATGTGGAGGACAGACCCTTCTCAAAAAGTTCTCCGCGGTGGGCTGCAGTCAGGACCAAAGCGACAGGAGACACCGAAACCGTGATCCATGCCAAGGCTGAGGAGGGGGTTAAGGCGGCGGAGCAGAGAAGAGCTGGGTGTCGGGGGCAAAAGATTAAGCCGGAGGCAGTGGTGGTTAGGCCCATTGACGGTTGCTCATATGTCGATGTCCTGGCCGACATACGAACCACTGTGAAGCGAGAGGATTCGAGGACAAAGGTCAAGATTATACGGCAAACGAAGACGGGATGTGTTCTTATTAGCTTGGGCCTTGGACCAAGGATAGAGAAGCCTTCCGGAAAGCAGTTCAGGGAGTTTTGGGTGATAAGACTGCGGTACGCAGTCCTGAGCCTAGGTGCTCCCTGGAAATTCGTGGGGTGGACTGCCTTGCTACAGAGGCGGAGGTGGAAGCAGCAATAAGGCGGGACGTCCCGGAGGCACTTGCCTTCCGAGTAGAGCTGACAAAGCAGAAAGGCAGGAGTCAGAAATACGCCATTATAGATATCGGCGAACTAATGGCCCGTAAGCTCATTGGTCTGGGTAAGATCAAAATCGGCTGAGTTAGCTGCAGATTCCAGAGAAGAGTCGACCTGGATCGTTGCATCAGGTGTCTTGCTTTTGGCCATATAGCGCGGACTTGAAAGGGTCCAGACAGGAGTCGCCTCTGTAGGCGGTGTGGCGGAGAAGGTCATCTGGCAAAGGACTGTAGCAACTGCAGAAGGGGAGGAAATCAAGATGATTAAAAGCCTGCAGGCCAACCTGAATAGGAGTAGAGTTGCTAATGATTTTCTCCGTCATTTGGCCAGAGAAAGGGGTATTTACTTACTGCTTATTAGTGAGCAGTATAGTCATTACCACCCACCCATGGTACCCAGATGACCTGGGTGCAGCAGCTATATGGATCCCGGACCCGGGGAAACTTCTGGTGAAGGAGCACGGACGTGGGCGGGGATTCGTTTGGGTTAAGTGTAGGGAGGCAACTTTCGTTAGCGTGTACCTCATCCCCAACGAATCCATTGCCGAATTCATGGAGAAAGTGGGCGATCTTGAAGACATGATCCTTGGTGCTTCCGGGGGCCTACTGGTGGGTGACGATTTCAATGCAAAGGCTTTGGAATGGGGATGGAGTATCCGGTCGCTAGAAGTGGCCACGTTTTGGAAATGGCGGCTAGGACGGGATTCCTCGTCTTAAACACCGGCCGCGTGTCCACCTTTAGACGGGCAGGATATTCTGAAACTCTCCTTAGCATCAGAGCAGCTCGCCCTCTTTGTTCAGAACTGGTATGCGAACGAGGCTAAAATTGAGGTTAACGAGGCTAAGTTCGCGCGCTCAGTTTCATGGGAGGTAGTGGCACCTATGGTAGCTGTCCGAGGAAACCGGGGCCAGTGCGAGGAGATCGTCGACTCACCATGAGGACGATAGTGGAGGTGTGCGTGGCTTCGATTCCCCGCAAAGCGCCTCGTCACGGGAAAAGACCGGTATACAAGTGGACTCATGAAATCGCGGAGTTGAGGCGTGAATGTTTAAGGCTTCGGCACAAGTCGCAGCGCGCCAGAAGCCGGGATGAAATTGCTCGTTGGTCTGCCCACCACAAGGCCGCTTCGCGGGATCGGCGATATCGGCGAGGGAAAGGGTGACCCGGAGCTTCCATCTTTCTACCGGCCGCTGTGCATGCTGGATACGGCTGGGAAGATCTTGGAGGAGCTGCTTAGGGCGAGGCTGCATTCCGCTATGGAGGATGCAGGGGAGCTTTCTCCGCGGCAGTGCCGCTTCAGGTCCGGTAGGTCAACGGTGGATGCCATTGCGGAGGTGATGAACGCCGTAAAGTGGGCGGCGAGTTACACACATTTGTCACGTCGACTGGTCCTCTTGTTGACGCTCGATGTGAGAAATGCTTTTAATTCTCTCAGATAAGTGGACGTCATCAGAGCA
>OX352774.1:161206590-161226590 GCA_947095535.1 Poecilobothrus nobilitatus | reverse complement strand
TATGATAGTATAGTAACATATAGGTTATTTTAAATAATAAAAATGTATCTTATTTTTTCAATAAAAAGCTTTCACGGTCAACCAGGTATTGTAACATAATATTAGCGCAAAAAATACAGTTGTTATTTATGAGATAAATAAAATGCAGATATTGAACTTGTTATTGTATCTTAGTTTTTATTTTAATCTGAACGATATAAAAAAAAAAAAAAAAAAAAAAAAAAAACAAAAAATAATTTATAGTATAGGTTGTATGTATAAAATCGAGAGAAAAAAATTGTATTTAGTGATTAATTGTTATGTTTTATAAAAAAAATAAGAAAAAATTTAATATAGAACAAGATTTATTATAGATTCTTGTAAATTACTTTCTATTATGCAAATTTGAGATATGTTATTAATAACAACTATGTATTATGCAAATAATTTAATAATGAATTGTAAAACGAAAAACACGTAAATTAATTTTTATATAATATGAATTAATATAATTGAAATATAATTTGAAAAATTTTTATAATATATAACAAGAGTTATTATGTTCTAGGAAATTACTAGTATTATGCAAATTTGAGTTGTAAAATGTAAACAAGCTGTAATGTGGAGTGGCAATGTTAATTTTATTGTCTATTTGATTCATTTCCTAGTTTTTAAAAATATGTATGGAAAATTTCCTATCCCTTTTAATATTGGTATAAAAACATGGTTAATTAGTTATATATTATCATTAACAAAAAAAAGTCGTATAAACATACCAAATCAATACTGAGAAAAATGGCCAAGAAACAAATATTAGAGAAATATTTAGAGGAGTCTTCCAAATTCATAATTATAGAAGAAAAAAGTCAGTTTTTGAAAAAGTTTGGAGTTATGTCGAGAAAAATTACATTCAAAATAAGAAAAGCTCCAAATGAAGAAGATATATTGGCATATACTAAAGAAGCCATTAATCAAATAGTTATATATTCGGTGGAAAACGTTGAACCGAATGATCTCATTGGTATAGTATTTTTTGCTGATAACTTTCAACAGAGAACTCCAGGTTGGATGAATTTTAAGCTTGCAAGTTCAGTGAAGTTTGAAGATATTTGGGAACTAATAAGTAAAATATTCCAAAGTAATTCGGAGGGCCTGAATACTGATTCTTTTCAACTAACAACTACAACTGTACGGTTGCCTTCTGGAAGTGGACGAGGGAGAAATTATTTTACTTTCAATGAAGAAAGTTTAAAACGAAAAGGCATTGTTGTCATTAAAAATAATGATAATCTTTGCTTACTCCGAGCTATTGTAGTAGGAAAAGCTTTTATAGATGGTGACATGAATTATAAAAAAATTCGCCAAGATACACAGAAGATGCAGAAAAATCTAGCATTAGAGCTGATGGTAAAAACAAAATTAAATATAACGCAAAGTGCAGGAATATCTGAACTTAAAAAAATACAGGATTATTATGGGGATGAATATAACATCGTGGTTTACGATTATGCTAATAACAAAAATATAATTTTTGAAGGTAAAAACGATGGCAAAAGAATTAATTTATTATATTACGAAAATCACTTTAACGTTATTATTTCGCTGACAGCGGTTTTTTGCATTAACCATTACTGTAAAAAATGTAATGTAGGTTACGCAAATTATCATAATTGTGAAGGTATCTGTATTTGTTGTCGACAGTCTCCTGCATGTAATAATATACCTACAACTATTACATGCAACTATTGCAAACGATCATTCCGAGGTGGAAAATGTTTTGAAAATCATAAAACAGTTACTACATGTCAAAAATTTCACAAATGCTTAATTTGTTTTAAAACATATTTTAGAAAGATTGATTCACCACATAAATGTGATACTGTTTTTTGTAAAAATTGTAACAAAAGTGTAGAAAAAAATCATTTTTGTTATATTATTGTAGATAAGAGCAAACCAAAAATTAATGATTTTGTGTTTATCTTTTACGATCTAGAAA
Source organism: Poecilobothrus nobilitatus (assembly GCA_947095535.1). Taxonomy (NCBI): domain Eukaryota; kingdom Metazoa; phylum Arthropoda; class Insecta; order Diptera; family Dolichopodidae; genus Poecilobothrus; species Poecilobothrus nobilitatus. The sequence continues at coordinate 161,224,615 of OX352774.1, read as the reverse complement.
CAATGCAAGAAAAAACGCTAGTTAAAAACAATAATGAAGATATTAAACTACATGAACCTAATTTATGTGTTCTTAGTATAAGATGTCATCATTGCATAAAAGAAGAGAAGTTACATTTTTGTTCTAAATGTGGTTTTAGAACAACAGTTTTTGACACAAATGTAATTCCAAATTTAGTTGATTACATTTTTAAAATGGCTAAAAAATTTAAACAAGTTGTTGTAATAGCTCATAATGGACAAAGTTTTGATCACCAGTTTATTTTAAATGAATTGCTGCATAAAAGTGAGATAGAGCCAAAATTAATCATGAGGGGTACAAAAATTATTCAGATGCAGATTAAAAATATAAGGTTTTTAGATTCTATGAATTATTTTGCAATGCCACTATCACAACTTCCTAAAGCTTTCGATTTATCAACTGATTTAAAAAAAGGTTATTTTCCTCATTTGTTCAATACATCAGAAAATATAAATTATGTTGGGCCAATACCACTTATGCACTACTATAGTCCTGATACAATGACAGAAGAAAATCGAAAAATGTTTATTGATTGGTATGAACAAAGCAAAAATACCGAGTTCAATATGAAACGTGATTTGATAGAATATTGCAAAAATGATGTACATATTTTAACTGAAGCCTGCATTAAATTTAGAAAACTCCTATTGGAAGAAAATAATGTATGTCCTTTCACTGAGGCTACAACCATTGCTTCAGCATGCAATTTAGTTTTTCGAAGAAATTTTTTGAAACCGGAAACTATAGGATTGATACCCAAAAAAGGTTACAGATTTGCAGACAATCAATCAAAAATTGCTCTTCAATGGCTAATTTGGGAAGAGGATCAAAGAAAGATTAATATTCAACATGCAGCAAAGAAAAAAGAAGCAATTATAAAAAATATAAAAGTAGATGGTTTTTGTTCAGAAACAAAACAAATTTTTCAATTCCATGGGTGCTATTTTCATGGCCATCCAAAATGTTTTCCATATAAGAGGAATGAATCAATACAAGGGAACAAACATGATACTCTTGATATCAGATTTGAAAATACCATAACAAGAACAGAACGATTAAAATCATTTGGATATCAAGTGATCGAAATGTGGGAATGTGATTTTAGAGAACAATTGATAGAAAAAGAAGATGAGATGTCATATCTTATAAATCACCCCCTTTTAAAAAACGTTCCTTTAGAACCACGAGATGCTTTTTATGGAGGTAGAACTGGAAACACTTTTATGTATTACAAAGCAAAAGAAAATGAAAAAATAAAATACATAGATATTTGCTCATTATATCCCTATGTGTGCAAATATGGGAAATTTCCAGTAGGACATCCTGAAGTTTTAGTGGGCCATGAAATATGTTCTAAAGTTGACTTAGAAAATACTAATGGTTTAATAAAATGTGATATTCTTCCACCAACTGATTTGATTCACCCTGTTCTTCCAATAAAACAAAATAATAAATTAATGTTTACGCTTTGTTTCACTTGCAGCCTTGAAACATATCAAGATGAATGCCTTCATTCTGATAAAGAAAGAACTCTGACAGGAACTTGGGTTATAGACGAAGTAGTAAAAGCTGTAAAAAAGGGGTATAAAATATTTGAATTTCATGAAATTTGGCGTTATAAGGTACAACAATATAACAAAGACAACTGTGAACCTGGATTATTTACAGAGATGATGGACAAATTTCTTAAAACTAAACAGGAAGCTTCTGGATGGCCTAAAGATTGCAACACAGAAGAATTAAAACAAAATTATTTGGAACAATTTTTCCAACAAGAAAATATTAAACTTGATACAGAAAATATTTACAAAAACCCTGGAAAAAGATCATACAGTAAGCTTATATTGAACTCTTTCTGGGGAAAATTTGGTCAACGAGAAAATCAGACAAAAACGCAAATAATAAAAAGTCCAGCTACTTTTTATTCTATATTGACAAATCCAAGCAAAGATGTATTGCACATAATGATTATCAATTCTGACACGGTTTTAGTTAACTGGAAATATAAAAATGAAGATTTAGATTCATTGCGTACAGTGAACGTATGTATTGCAAGTTATACAACTGCACAGGCTCGTTTAAAATTGTATGAATATTTGGAAAATTTACAAGAACGAGTTTTATATTATGACACTGATTCCGTCATATATGTGTCAAAAGAAGGTGAATATGAACCTGTCATAGGCAATTTTATCGGAGATATGACTAATGAACTAGAATCATTTGGATCTGACAGCTACATAAAAGAATTCGTTAGCGGTGGACCAAAAAATTATGCATATAAAGCATTTTCTTCTGACAAACAAAGCGATGCAGTAGTTTGTAAAGTAAAAGGAATTAAACTAGATTATAATAATTCAAAACTAGTCAATTTTGAAAAAATTAAGGAAATGGTTTTATTGAACGATAAAGCCGGTGTAAATATTCTGTACAAAAATTTTCGAAGAACAAATGATCATAGGGTAATTACAGTTCCAGAAACAAAGATATACAGGTTAAAAGCAGAAAAACGAAGGTTTTATGAAAATTATAGTTCTGTACCATTTGGATTTAAAAGAAAAAAATAAAGTTTTTTTTAAAAAGAAGTTTAATCAATTTTTTATTATTTTTAATTTTATAAAGGAACACAAGTTTTTATTTTGCCCGAATTTTATAGTAAATGTATGTAACCGTAAACTTGAACTTTCCATCAGCGTCTTTGTCTTTTCCCAGCCATCTGCACTTTTTTCTCAATTCTTCTATGGTGACATCACTCTTTAGGTATGGACAATAGAAAATTATATTTTCTATGTCCATTCGAGCACATAAATATTTATAATGACTGTATTGAAATTGTCCAGAGTTTATCCATTTTGCTAATGCCACTGATTTTAACGTTGGTGGGTTCATGTTGTTTTGCTTCTAAATTAAAACATTTTGAGCATGTATTTTTATATCACTAAATGTTTATTAGACAAAGGAATTAATTTAGAAGAATTAGTTAATTTAAGGAGTGTTCTAGGAAATGATTTTATGTTAAATTTATTTTAAAATTTCCTGGTAGAAGAAAGAGATTTATTCTTCTAACAAAGGAATTTAGGAGTGTTTTAAATTTCCTTATATGTTTAGTTCCTGGTTAAATAGTTAATGGAATTTATTATTGAAAAGAGCTTTTGAGTTGTTTAAAAAAGATTTATTATTCTAACAAAGGAATTTGAATGGAAATAAATTCCGTCGTGCCAAAAAGTCATGTTCTAACAAAACAATTTAGGAGCGTTTAAATTTCCTCATATGTTTAGTTCCTTGTTAAATAATTTGATGGTATTTATTAAAGTAATTTAAACTATCGTAGTAAAAAAGTATAAAAGAAAAGACAAAACTTTTATTTCTATCAATTGAGTTCTACACAAAACTTAGTTTAAATAACAGTACTAGTAGCAGTACCAAAAGAAATAATGGTAAGTAATTTTTAAATTTTAAAAAAATTTAATCTTTTTTTTCAAAATTTTTCAAAATTATCCTATATATTTTTTATATTTTATTTTCATTTAGGAATTTGTAGACAATCTCATAAAAATCGGAAAAGGGGAACAAGAGAGCTACAAAACGATAGATGCTCTGGTGAAGGATGTGATGTACGAGGTAGAAGAATGGAAATTCCTAAAGACCAAAAGAGGTCAGCGGGTGGTTCTATGTAAGGTAACATGCCCAATGGAAGATTCAACTAACAGCATTACTTTTTTTATGCCGGAGCGGTTCTCCAAAAAAGTTGTGTCGGAGAAAGAACTAAATCAACTGAACAGCAAGGGCTTTAATTTCAAATTTTTTGGACGGGATCCTAATAGGTGGAATATGGCTCTGTTTGAGTTAATTCCAAAAACGAGTATAGACTCGCAAGAAAAATAGTATAAATAAAAAAAAGTTAAATAAAAAATTTACAAATGAAATATTTTCTTTTTTTTATTTAAATTTTTCAACTTTTCAGATTTTAAGTTAAATAAAAAATTTACAAATGAAATATTTTCTTTATTTTCTTTTTTTTATTTAAATTTTTCAACTTTTCAGATTTTAAGTTAAATAAAAAATTTACAAATGAAATATTTTCTTTTTTTTATTTAAATTTTTCAACTTTTCAGATTTTATTTAATTAAATTTATAAAATTTTTAATTTCTTCCAGATCACCTTTTTTTTTCAGATTACCTTTTTTATTATTATTTTAATTTTAGGTCGGTCTCAGCAGGCATCTTCTCCTTGCAAATAAGTCTGGTAAGCACATCCAAGTCGTGCTCACTTGGCATCTTTTCTGTACATAACAATTTTGAGCCATTATCACTGCTACTTGCTGCTCCTCTATAAAGGTCCTTAAATTCAATTTCGTAATTGAATGTTAATGTTCTTTCTAATTGGAAAATATCGCATTTTCCAATTATTTCTTCAAACGGCTCCTGTACTTCCATTATTAATTAAAAATAATTTAAAAACTTAAATCAATTTATACTTTTTATGCAACATACATAATATTTTGCATCATACATAATACTTTCTAAAATATTCAAATTATATTTTTGCATTTTCATTAATAATTAATGACTGTATATTCTCTAAACTATGTCTAAGTAACATAACTATGTAGAGGAGTTAAAATATTAGTCAGCAAGATTTTTGTAACTCTTTGCACGTTTTTTTTTTTTTTTCCAGGTTAATCCATTTAAATCAACCCTTGTTTCTGGAGAGTCGATATCCGGTCCCCTGAGGTTCGGTCCCTTTAAAGCGGGGCCTGAATCAGGCGCCTCTTTTCTTGATTCTGGATGGGGTCCCCGGATGTCCGGTATCTGTCTTTGAGGGTCCGGTATCGGTTTATGCTACTGCTAAAGGCTCCCTTCCCCTTTTTTTTTCCACTCTTTTTAAATCGTTTTAGTTATAAATTATAGGATTTCAAGCTATTTTAAAATAGTCAGGTACAAAATGAGCAGCAGGAAGGCAGTAGCAGATTTACAATTTACTGTTGGAAATAAAAAGCAATATTTCTTGAAGGAATTTGCTTTGATAGCTGATGGGTCACTGATACCAATGCTATTTATGTTTAAAGCACCTTATTCGTTCGAAGAGTTAAATACTGATGTTAAACAGCAAAATGAATTCAATAAAACACAAATAAATGGTCTTGACTGGGATGATGGTTTTATAGAATATTCAGCAATTAAAAATACCTTAAAGGAACATTTAAATTCATTCGACGTCGTTTACGTAAAGGGGTACCAGAAAAAGGAATTTTTAGATAAATTTGTTTCGAGTTCAGTAGAAGTTATCAACTTAGATAATGACATTCCATCTCTTCAGAAACTAAGGAATTTCACAACCATTTGCCCTCACCATAACATTACTGAAAATTTAAAAAGATGTGCTGTAAAAAATTGTATGAATTTATATATGTATTTAATAAAAGAAAATAATTGGTTTTAAAAAATATTTGTTTTATTTATTGTTGACCAAGATAATTTTTCTGACAAAAACATAGGTATTTCATAAAATAGTCTGGAATAATTACACTGAGCTATGTGTAAATTCATTGGAATGTAGAAATCTTCTTGTTCCAATCTTAGTTTATTCTTTTCAATACATCTCTCAAAATATTTGAATACATATTCTCTTATATTAAGTTCAGCTCCGTTGTTATATGACATCACTGCTTGTATAAAGTCTAACATAAGACAAAAGCGGGTGTACTCATCTAACTGCAATGTAATTTTTTTAGTTTTCCCGGTATGATTAAATGTTAGCGCAAATCCTTTTGAATTTAATTTATGTTGGTTGTTAGTAAAATCTTGATAAAAGGCATACCACGCCAAATAATTCATCTCACAAATGACTTTTTGATGACGTTGGAAAATTATTGTTGCAGCAAAATTTTCAACATTAAATCCAATTTGTATTTTTGTTGTTTGTTTTTTATCCAAATAATAGATATAGCTTAACAAAAGATTTTGCGGAGGTTCACTTTTTTGTTTTTCAATGACTTCCGAATTTGTTGATTGCTCCATTTTTCTTGTTTTAACTGATGAATTCTATTTTAGAATTTTGTATTTATATTTTTTCTCCCTCATTTTTTAAAAATTTTTCGAAATATTCTTTGTATTTTTTTATCGTTTTTAAGTGGGGATGATGTGTCGAATAAATTAAGAAAATATTTTATGCTTTTACAGGAACTTCGCATCCATAGATATACACAACAATAATGTCCGCAAACAGATGTTAAATTACTTTGTAAACGCTTATTGTTGAAAACAAAACATGTTGATTGATTTTGTAGAAATTTTATAATCTCATTGTGAAACGGGGGATTTCCAAATGAATCAAAATATTCTGCACACCCTTGAACTGGAACAAATATTGCTAACCAATGTGTTCCCTTTTCATTAGAATTATCGGTATTTACCACCAAAATACTAGGTTTTGAAACTTGTTTTGGTAATTTATCAAGAGCATAAACGCCTCTAAATATTTTATGTGTTAACTTATTACATTTCAGAACCTTTGAAATCTGAAGTGTATTCATTTTCTTGCAAACGGGAAATATCAATTAGTCGAGTATTTCCTCGTACAAATGTTGTTAAAAATTCTGCTTTAAGTTTTCCATTTGTTAAGACTATATCGAATTTTTCAAGCAAATTTATTAAGTTATTAGTTACTTTTTCGTTATCGATATGTCCAAAAGAGTAATTCTCAATATCTGTTTTTTTCAAATCTCTGACAGGAAATTTATACTTTAATTCTTTTACAATAGTTTTACATTTTTCTTTAATACCAGCCACAGCAATATTTTTTACAAATATTGTATTGTTATCGTCCGTACAGAACGATAAATCTACTAGAGCACACGTCATTGTGAAATGAATAGAGATGGTTCGCTAAACTTCCTTTTATATGTTCACGTAGACGTTACGATTTTTATCAATTTCGATATTAGCATCGAATTCTGCAAATACAATACAAGTTAATGTTGAAGTTAATGGAGAGCTGAGTCTTGCTTCAATCTTTACTACTCCCTGGTTTAATAAACTCTGACATGTATCTGTTCCCGAGCCGTCTGGTGATAAATCAAAAGCCAGTATTGTATAACCTTTTGAAAATAATTCTTTTGAAATTTGATGTCCTCTATCTGAATGATGTATACCTGTTCCGCTAAATAATGTTAAATATGCTCGAGAATTACAAGAATTATTCGGTGTAAAACTTGTTTCAATTGCAGAGTTTGGTGTAGGCACTCCATTCACATATAATTGAAATTGTGTGAGATTTTGATGGTCGAAATGGTATGGATTTTTTGATCTCTTACCATTGAAGTTTTCATTATTAACCATACAAAATACTAGAGCTTTTGGTATTTGCCCTATAAATATATTATCCAATGATATGTTAGATGTGTTAGCTGGAATTGTAAATGTTTTGATTTCACTTCTGGTATAAAAATATTTCGCGTTAGCCTTTTCCAATACAGTATTATGTGCTATCAATATACTAGGATTAATTGTTAAATGTTTCATGTATAACGTAGCTTCGAGAATTTTTAAATAGCTTTCATCGGCATCGTTAAAGAAAATAAAAAAATCCTGTTTTTCTAGGGCTAAAGCAATTCGAATGTCAACATTATTTAAAAGTAATTTAGGAGTATTGAAGAAATCTACATGTAATTTTCCCATTAATTCTACTACAGTAGAATTGTTGTATGATTTTTGTCTTGATTTAGAACCAGAATTACTAAAATCATTTACATTTGGTTTATCCAATTCCCAACCAGATGCTTCCAAATGTGTTTGACTGGAATCTGTACCATAATTTAGTAAAGTAGTTAAGTATGCTTTATAATGGTATAAGGAGTCTGAAGGAGTGATGTTTTTTCCGTTTAGAGTTACATTACATTGTTTAATTAAAGAGTGTAATAAATTATTTACAACACTGGGCTGCGGAGCTGGTCTTGCTTCAGTTCCGGTTCCTACTTTATCATTTGCACTCCAAACTGATCCATCTTTTTTTAATATTTGAACTTTAAATTTTATATAGGTGGAGGATAAATCTCGATATGTATCTCCATTTCCAAGGGAAACAAATTCAATAGTTGACGGTGATGCCTCTAAAGAAGCTAAAGGATTGTATGCTACCTCTTCTGAACGCAAAATACTTGTTTGTACGGGTAATGACGCAAAAAGATCAAGTTCAGATTTCATACATTCCATTTTTAGTTGAATATGTCGGATGTTTTACTTTGCTTTTTTCGTCGTTTCGACTTCAAATGTGTCTTTTTAGAAACTGTTTGTCTTTTAATAGCTCTTTGTCTTTTTATAGTTCTTTGTCTTCCACCATACATCGAATGCAGTTGGTTAACTACTGATTTCCGTAAATTTTTTATACCGCCTTTAGTTTGATCAATTACAGCTTCTTTTATGTTTGCACCAGATGCTATATCATTAAAAATATTTTTACTTGTGTTTACAGCCTCTTTTTTAATTAAGTCCCAACCTGATGTAAAAACTGGCTTTAAGTAACGAATTAAACTTCCGAATATATTTCCAAAACCACGACCTTTTTGTATAGCTGGATAAAATTGTAATAAAGGCCCAATATCGTTGATTCCCCCTCCTACCTGAGAGGAATAATATCTCACGTAAGCTCTTTCCATGTTTGATAGGATATCATATTTGAGTAGTAGTATTTATATTGTTTTTGGGGAATCAATGCTTTTTAAAGTGTAATACAATTTTTGTTGGATAGTAACTGGAAACAAAATTTATTCCATCACCGTATTGATTGCAAATTTTAATTGCTATTGTTTCAAAAATATTTTTTTCTATAGGTATGTAATGGACGTTTTTAAATTCAGTATTTGTAGGTATTCTACAATTTTCTATGTTGATAGCTCTCAACGCCCGAACTTTGCTACTTCCAAAAACAGAAGATTGAACTATATCTGAATAAATCAACACCATTCCATTCAATTCATCTTTATTTTTAGCAACAGCTAATTTGAATAGTTCAGGTAATTTTGTTTTGAAATTTTTTATATTTTTTTTCTGTTGAAATAATTCAGTTAATAATGTTTTTACATTATAACTCTGATTAACTTTTATATAAAAACTATCTTCATCAAAAGTCTGCGATATTCGAATTAAGTCCCCTCGGTTAGATTCTGACACTTTTTTAAATGTTACATCATCATAATTTTTAGGATTAGAAATATATGTCAAAACTTCATTAAAAAATTCAGTAAAAACTTGGTTTCGAGTAAATCCGGGATTAGGAGTTATATTTTTAATAAGCGTTGGCAAAAAATTAAACTTCCAATCATCTAAATGTAATTCCGAATCGTTATATGAATAATATGTGTAGCCTATAGATTTGGTTACTTTGATTTTTTCAAGAGGTTTTTCAATGTTTCTTACATAAACATTATACTGTCCAATATTAATAAAAGCACAATTCTCTTTGTTAAATTGTTCTGTTTGTAGGAAATCGTTCAGATAAATTTCTGAAAGACCAACTTTCCAATTACCATTTCTTAAATCAAAGTGAATAGGTAATTTATTTTCGAATGAAGCTAAAGTGTTGTCTGGAAACAGTTTTAGATTATCATTACTAAACAATGTTACATAGAAGTCATCTTGACTATCCATCTTTGTTAACTTCTTCTAAAACATAAAATGTTGTACTATTTATATGTTGTCCACTCCGGTGTTGATGAAGTTCTTAGTTTTGGACTTCTTAGTAAAGGTTTTAGTTTTCGTTTTTTTGTTTCAGGAAACTGTGAAAGTATAGTTGAGGAAATTGAACTACCAGCCGATCTTAGTGTCTTCTTTTTTTCAGGAGATGGTACAGCAACGGTAATTACATCACCACTTGGTGTTTCAAACATTCGATAATCAGAGCTTAGAGATGGTCTTTCGACTAATTTTTCATCTTTCAACATTTCAGTTTGAGCTAATTTTTTAAATGAATTTTCATCATCTAAATTGTAATTTGTTAAATCAACATCCATATATGAATGTTCTTTTTTAGGGTCATATTCAAACACATCATCAGTAACTAATGGTAAAAATTTAGTTTGTGTTGACGTTGATTTGTATTTAGGTAATTCAGTTTCTGTATATGCATTTCGCTTAGAAAAGAATTTTGTTTGAGTACCTGTATTAAATGTAACATTATTTAACTTTTCTGGTAATTTTTTTGAATGCCTTTTGTTAATTCCGTACTTAATGAGATTTTGACGATATAAATACCATTTTTGCAATGGTTTTAATTTTTTATCATATAAAACTTTTTTCATTTTTTGATCCAATAAATCTAAGTTTTTATCATCTTGAAATAATTTGCTAAATTTTGAAAATATTTCTGGTGACATAACAATCATTCGCTGCATTATGTCTTACTGAGAAGTTTTCCTATTATACCAGATAATATAGTACCAATTAATGTAGGTAAAAATCCTCCATGTTGAATTAACATTTTTCGTTTAGCTTTTATACCTTTTTGTGGACACGCTAAGAGTCTTAATTGTTTTTTATATTTTTTTAGTTTTGTTTTTTGTGATGGTGATATTTTATTGTTCCCGTTTAACACATTAATTGCAATTTCAGCAATAGTTTTTATTATATCATCATCACAATATTTTAGAATATTTTTACGAAAATTCTTGTTGTTGCATTTTTCTAGTACATGTAACATATGTCGGTTTTTCTTCAACCGTTTCATATTTTAAGCAATTGTTTAAATCTTTGGTAGCACAAAAACAAACGCAATATTCCTCTGAGAATATGTTGGTTCTAATTCGAAACAAATCGCTAATGTCTTGTGTTAAATCTAATACAATATAACCATGTGGGTTTGATGTTGATTCATTATATACCCCCAGGAAGCCTTTTATATTTTCCGGATATAGTTGTCTAGCTAGAGGAAAAATCTGTGATTTATCTCGAGGGTTTTTAAAAAGTACCAAATATTTACAATTTAATGAAATATCTCGTGAGAATTTCCCCTGATGAAAAATGTTTTGCGTTAATAATATAATAGACAAATTACGGTGGTGCGAACCTTTAGTAAAAAGTTCACATACTTGTTTGTTTGCTGAATCTAACATTAAATCATCTAAAACAATTAAAGTAGGTTTATTTTCATTTTCACTAAGCTTTTCCGGAATGCCGGCATAAAAATCTATATCAGGGAAATCTATATTTCTTGGAACCGCAGAAATTTCTGGGTTACACCATTTTATTTTTTCAATTTTGGGATGTATCAATCTAGTAATATTTTTGATCAAGTTGCAAACAAATGTTGTTTTCCCACATCCAGATGGTCCCGCCACCATCATTGTAAATGGATGATTAAAATATATCATTATTGGTTCGCGTTTTAAAAGTCATTGAAAGGTAATTAGATTTGCTCTTCAAATATATAAAAGCAAAAACGTGTATAACTTATTCTCAATTTAAAAGATGGAGGTAAAAGAAGTGGAAGAGTTTTTAAAATCATATTCCTCTGTGTTATTAAATGAGCATAAACAACGTATTTTTCACATGTATAAATACATTAAAGAATTTTCAATAACAGAAAAATTTACGTCAATATACGGAACTCATTTTGCTCTTTGTCCTTGGGCTTACGACAACTCGTCATCTGGACCGGATACATGTAACTGTTGCTCTATAGAAAATTATAAAATAGAATTGGAAAATCTGATTAAATGGTACAAGTATAATGTCACGGGCACAAATAGTATCGGAAATACATAGACCAGCCAGACGAAACTTTCGTCGAAGAAAATTTAATCAGAAAGGTTTAAACGATACATGGCAAATTGATTTAGTAGAAATGATTCCATATGCAAAGTATAACAAAGGAAATAAATATTTATTAATTGTAATAGACATCTTTTCGAAATATGCTTATGCTGAACCAATTAAAACTAAAAATGCTAATAACGTTTTACTTGGTATGCAAAACATTTTCAAACATGCTGGAACACTCCCAAAAAATATTCAATCTGATCAAGGTAAAGAATTTTTTAACAAAGAATTTAGAAAACTTATGGAAAGAAAAAAAATTAATCATTATCATACATATTCTGAAATGAAAGCATCCATAGTAGAACGTTTTAACCGTACTTTAAAAAATTCAATGTGGAAGCAGTTTAGTTTTCAGGGTAATTATAAATGGATATCTATTTTACCCTTACTCATTGAGAAATACAACTCAACATATCATCGGACAATTAAACTTCAACCTAAAAAAGTTACAAAAGCAAACGAGAAATATATTTTGAAGAACATTTACATGCAACCGAAATTTTATCAGAAAGCAAAATATAAAGTTGGAGATTATGTACGCATAAGTAAATACAAAAGAAACTTTGCAAAAGGTTATCAACCAAACTGGTCAACAGAAATATTTACAATTAAAGAAGTAAAACGCACAGATCCAATTACTTACAACTTACTTGATTATACAAAAACACCGATTTCAGGTTCTTTTTACGAGTATGAACTTACTCGCGTCAAAAATCCTGACACTTTTCTTGTTGAAAAAATATTGAAAAGAAAAGGAAATCAGGTTTTTGTTAAATGGTTAGGTTTTGATAAAGATCACAATTCTTGGGTAAATAAAAACGATATTATATGAAACTAATTTGCTTTTTTATTTTTAATTTTTTTTTTTTTGCTCATTTATAGCTAGCCATAACTCACTTCAAATTTGCAATGTAAAAATACTAATAGTTGACGTTTATTTATTCGCAAAATACAAAGTAGTTAATATAATAATTCAATTAACATTAACATAAATTCATATCAAACACCTGCATTTTTTCTTTAAAAATTTTTTCTGCAACACAATAAATCTATTTGATTTTATAATGCTTTAATTTGTATCTACAATAACAGAAAATTTAATTTACTTATACAAAGTAGCAAAAAATTTAAGAATAACTGACTTTTTTATTTGCAAAATACAAAGTAATTAATATAATAAATCAATTAACATTAACATAAATTTTTCTCAAACACCTGGATTTTTTCTTTAAAAATTTTTTCTGCAATAAACACAACAATTAATCAATAAATACATTTTTTTTAAATTACTTTAAAAATAAGATACAATATCAAGGTCAATATCTGCATTTTATTTATCTCATAAATAACAACTGCATTCTTGTGTTAAAATAACTGATTGACCGTGAAAGCTTTTTATTAAAAAATAAAATAAATTCTTATTATTTACAATAATCTATGTTACTATATACTATCACAACAAGATCATTGCACTTACTTGTATTATTTACAAAAGCTTTTTCCGGAAACTAATCATGCAACCGGTAGAAATACTACACACCTGTTTAGGTCATTGCACTATCTACTTGTTCCACATTATCTAGTTGACCTTCTATATTATTTACAAACACTTTTCCGGAAACTAATTATGCAAACGCCAATCACGACATCTAATTTGCTACCTGTTTTTTTACACTACAACATTCCTTAAAAAAGCTCTCAACAACAAAGTAAACGCCCAAGGTCATTGACCTAATTTGCATAATTATTTTCCCATGCCAAAGCGCTACTATTACTTTGACCTAATTTGCATAATTATTTTCCCATGCCAAAGCGCTACTATTACTACTGCCATCTATTAGATTTAATGTTAATATAATTTAATAATTAATTTCTATAATTCAATTTTAATATTTAACTAAGTGAAACAATAGAAATGAAATATTATTGAATAAAAAGTAATTATTGTGAATTAATATGTGACATAACAATATTTGTCACATGTATTTAAGGTAAGTAAACAATAAACACATAATAGTATGTAAGTAATAAATAAAATACTACATTATATTATATTACAGAATAATATTAATATATTACACATTATTGTTGGTGATAATATTACACATTATTGTTGGTGAGAGATGACTCGGTAACTCGGTAACATGGTGACGATTCAACTCCCATATTTCAGATAAGTATAAATTTAAATATTTTGATGATGTGTTTTTTTGTGTTTCTTTATTTTCAATTGTAGGTGGATCCATGTAAAGCGCCGACGGAACATTCTCCCCCCCTTGATATTACGTAGGAATATCTAAAATCAATTCAGATTTCCCTTTAAACTAAAAAAAAAACAAAATTTTAATAAAATTATATACAACTTTTATATGACAAACAAAAAAAACTTATTCTGCCATTTGGTTTTTAGGTTGTGTTGAAATTGTTATCAGCCTTGAAACGAAAACATCTATACCGGAACTATCGCTGACACCGAAGATAGAGGATATAGTGCCCCTTACTCACTATCTGGAACTGCGCATTCAACTAACTAGGAACGTAATGGTGAGAAATTGTTAATATGATATTTTTTTTTTTAAAGTGACAAACAAATTTAGAATTTTGTGTATGAATTGTATAGGAAAAAAAACGAATTTGATAGTTTTATAAGTGTGCTATTGAATTGTATGTGATTTTGAATGTTTGATTATATGAATAATTTAGTTTGATTTTAATTTAGAATCGGTTTGATTTTGCGAATTATGATCAGTTTGTTCAAGCGGTTGGTATTCGATTGGAAGAACACATAATTTGGATATGGGTCGTTTGAAAATTGAATTTTTCGTGCGAACGCTCACTACTCGTACTAATCCATCAGAGCCAGAATGAGTATCTATAACTCTAGCGAGAAGCCATTTACTCGGTGGAAGATTTTCGTCCTTTACTATGACTAAATCATTTATCTTTAAATTTTCGCGTGTTCGGTTCCATTTAGGGCGTTGTTGTTAACGGCTTAAATGTTCGGTATTCCATCGTCGCCAAAAACTCTGCAGGATATGTCGCAAATGTTGCCAACGATCCAGTCTATTCACATTCAAGTCCAAAACAGATTGTTGGGGTGTAGATAACAAGCTATCACCAATTAAGAAATGAGCTGGCGTTAGCGGTAATAAATCTTGAGGATCACTTGTCATTTCACAAAGTGGCCTTGAATTTAAGCATGCTTCGATTTGCGTTAATACCGTGGCGAACTCCTCGTATAGTAGTGTGATATTATTTAACACTCTTTTTAAGTGATGTTTAGTTGAGCGAACTCCAGCTTCCCATAGACCGCTGAAAGGTGGTGAACCAGGGGGATTGAAGTGAAAATTAACTCCGACATTTTCCATGAATTCAGCAACTTCCATTTTTATATCTCCTACCATAAAATGTGTTTGATTTTTTAATATTTTATATGCGCCTACAAAATTAGTACCACAATCGCAATATAGATCGGTACAGAATCCACGACGAGAACAAAATCTTCGATAAGCAGCTATAAATCCTTCTGCTGACATATCTGTTACTAATTCCAGGTGAATAGCTTTGACTGACATACAAATGAAAAGGGCTACATATAACTTATACCGTTTATTACCTCTTCATTTGTGGGTTTTCAACTAGAATGGGCCACAATAATCTAAACCAGAATGTAGGAATGGTCTGGCCATCTGTACCCGTCTTTTTGGTAACTCGCCCATTAGTTGAGTTCGTGTTTCAGCCCTGTGTTTAAAGCACGGAATGCATTTGTATATTTGAAAACGGATCGTATTCCGAGCATTAATAATCCAAAATTGTTTTCTTAGTATGAACATCATCAGTTGTGGTCCACCATGTAGACACTCTTTATGAATCTTTTCAATTAATAATTTTGTGAAAAATCTTTGTCGCATAAAATGATTGGATGTTTTTCTGAATACGGAAGTTCTGAAAACTTAGGACGACCCCCACTCGCAAGATACCTTCTTGATCAAAAATCGGATTTAATTTTATTAAAGTACCCTTTTTTAAATTATCATTTCGTTTAGACATAGCTACCTCTCTTGCAAATGTCCTTTGTTGGGCCCGCTTTATTAAATGTTTGAACGCCTGCTTAATCTCATTTGATTTTAAATAGTGGGTTTCTCTCCTATCTTTCTCTTTGAGTTTACAATTTGCAATGAATCGGTGACAGTATGCTAGCACGTGAATTAATCTTGTATATGACGAAAATTGGTTCTCGATTGGTGCAACCTTTGTTAGATGGACCTAAAAAGTCACTATGTGTCGTTGTTCTAAATGGTAGCTGAACTTCATAAGTACCATCTGCACGCCGCGTTGTTGTTTCGGTATATATCCTTTCCATTCTTTCTCTTCTTCTGTTTGCAAAACAGTGTTTTGCACTTCTTCCACCTCCCAAAGAGATTTTAGCTGCTTTTCTAGATTTAAGGATAAATGAAAATTCTTTATGGTTACATTTTGTGGTGCGGATTCATGATTCTTGCCTGACAAAATCCAACCAAATATGGTTTGCTGTGCGATCGGCATTCCTGGTTCCCCCTTCATTAAACCTTCTAACAAAATTTGACTGAACACGTCAGCACCCAAAAGTACATCGATGTGACCGGGTTCGTAAAACTTCGGATCAGCTAGTTCTAAACCTTCTATGAAAATGACGAAGTAATTGCTCAGGTTCACCGATTAGCTGTACTTTCAGATATTGAAGTTTTTGTACATCCAATAGAGATTCATTATTATGTATCATTGTTGTAAATAGATCATGGAAAGTTGGCCATTTCGTGTAGTCCCCGTCAAAGTTTTCAAATGAAATTTTTGGAAGTTGAATTCCGCTATCAATGTATTTCCGATTCTCCTTCGTTATGTTTGCTTTGGTTACTGGAATTTCGACAGAAGTCGTATCTCTCTTCACCTCCTCTTGGTATTTCTCCAACATGGCATGACAATTGTTGTCAAAAAAAACTGTGTCTCCGCATGCACGTCATTCTCAATATATTCATGATTAATTTCTAGTTCTTCACTCATACTGAAGAATAGAATGGATCTGTGACCCTCTTCGAAAGCATCCCACATAGCCTGGAAATCCTTTAATATTTTTTCGTAGTATGGTCTCGTTTTCCTCACTGAGCCATCTTTCTTATAGTTAGTTATGAATTTTTCCATCAGCATTTTTTGAACCTTTTGTTTGCCGATCATTTGCTCTATTCTTTTTGCGTCGGCCATTTTTTATAATGAATTTGAATATAATAGTAAATATAATAGAATATAATAACGTAATAAATGTAATAGATTTTAACTTAATAATGTATTTGCATAATGTAATGAATTTAAATTATGATTGATTCTTTTTTTTTTTTTTTTTTAATATTTTATTGGTAATTTGATATAATATCTTTTAGCTTAATAATTTAATATATTCAAGAGGAAAATTTCTAATGTTTAATACAAAAAATATTTTTATTTTCTTTTAGAACTGAAAATTCCACAACACACTTACCAACCTGACCTGATGCTGCCCTTTGCTGTTCGCGAGACCGTTTGTTATACAACGCGCGCTTTTTTTTGTATTATTATATTAGTAAATTATATTATGTTTAAAATCTAGTTTTTATATTATTACTTATAAATAATTATTATTATATATTATTATTATGTAAGTTTATAAGTTCAGAAATAGTTTTAGTTGAAAGTAATTTTTTTATTAATCACACACTCTCTTTGTTTTTTGAATCAAAAAAAATTTTTTTTTTCCAATTTTAAACAAAATTTTGATTTATATTCAAATAAAGGTTAATTCTTTTTTAAAGCAGAAGCACTTAAAATCATAGGTTTTTTTTATTTCATTTTCAAATTGGTTTTTTTTTTTTTTTTTTTTAAATATTCTGTGATGGAAATTTTGAAATCACCAGTTATCTTTATTTTATTTTAAACGCTATTCTGTGTTAGAATATGTGGTTTTAAAATCACAAGATTTTATTTTATTTTAAACGTTATTCTGTGTTAGAATAGACGGTTTAAAATATCACACTCTTTAATGTAAATCACAAGTTCTTTATCCCTTTTTTTTTAATCTATTTTATTTAAAATATCCCTTTATTTTATTAAACCACAAGTTTTTTAATATATTTTACTTAAAATATTCTGGCATAAAAATTTTACTATCACAAGTTTTTAT
>OX352774.1:161199090-161201590 GCA_947095535.1 Poecilobothrus nobilitatus | reverse complement strand
CCCTTGATATTACGTAGGAATATCTAAAATCAATTCAGATTTCCCTTTAAACTAAAAAAAAAACAAAATTTTAATAAAATTATATACAACTTTTATATGACAAACAAAAAAAACTTATTCTGCCATTTGGTTTTTAGGTTGTGTTGAAATTGTTATCAGCCTTGAAACGAAAACATCTATACCGGAACTATCGCTGACACCGAAGATAGAGGATATAGTGCCCCTTACTCACTATCTGGAACTGCGCATTCAACTAACTAGGAACGTAATGGTGAGAAATTGTTAATATGATATTTTTTTTTTTAAAGTGACAAACAAATTTAGAATTTTGTGTATGAATTGTATAGGAAAAAAAACGAATTTGATAGTTTTATAAGTGTGCTATTGAATTGTATGTGATTTTGAATGTTTGATTATATGAATAATTTAGTTTGATTTTAATTTAGAATCGGTTTGATTTTGCGAATTATGATCAGTTTGTTCAAGCGGTTGGTATTCGATTGGAAGAACACATAATTTGGATATGGGTCGTTTGAAAATTGAATTTTTCGTGCGAACGCTCACTACTCGTACTAATCCATCAGAGCCAGAATGAGTATCTATAACTCTAGCGAGAAGCCATTTACTCGGTGGAAGATTTTCGTCCTTTACTATGACTAAATCATTTATCTTTAAATTTTCGCGTGTTCGGTTCCATTTAGGGCGTTGTTGTTAACGGCTTAAATGTTCGGTATTCCATCGTCGCCAAAAACTCTGCAGGATATGTCGCAAATGTTGCCAACGATCCAGTCTATTCACATTCAAGTCCAAAACAGATTGTTGGGGTGTAGATAACAAGCTATCACCAATTAAGAAATGAGCTGGCGTTAGCGGTAATAAATCTTGAGGATCACTTGTCATTTCACAAAGTGGCCTTGAATTTAAGCATGCTTCGATTTGCGTTAATACCGTGGCGAACTCCTCGTATAGTAGTGTGATATTATTTAACACTCTTTTTAAGTGATGTTTAGTTGAGCGAACTCCAGCTTCCCATAGACCGCTGAAAGGTGGTGAACCAGGGGGATTGAAGTGAAAATTAACTCCGACATTTTCCATGAATTCAGCAACTTCCATTTTTATATCTCCTACCATAAAATGTGTTTGATTTTTTAATATTTTATATGCGCCTACAAAATTAGTACCACAATCGCAATATAGATCGGTACAGAATCCACGACGAGAACAAAATCTTCGATAAGCAGCTATAAATCCTTCTGCTGACATATCTGTTACTAATTCCAGGTGAATAGCTTTGACTGACATACAAATGAAAAGGGCTACATATAACTTATACCGTTTATTACCTCTTCATTTGTGGGTTTTCAACTAGAATGGGCCACAATAATCTAAACCAGAATGTAGGAATGGTCTGGCCATCTGTACCCGTCTTTTTGGTAACTCGCCCATTAGTTGAGTTCGTGTTTCAGCCCTGTGTTTAAAGCACGGAATGCATTTGTATATTTGAAAACGGATCGTATTCCGAGCATTAATAATCCAAAATTGTTTTCTTAGTATGAACATCATCAGTTGTGGTCCACCATGTAGACACTCTTTATGAATCTTTTCAATTAATAATTTTGTGAAAAATCTTTGTCGCATAAAATGATTGGATGTTTTTCTGAATACGGAAGTTCTGAAAACTTAGGACGACTCCCACTCGCAAGATACCTTCTTGATCAAAAATCGGATTTAATTTTATTAAAGTACCCTTTTTTAAATTATCATTTCGTTTAGACATAGCTACCTCTCTTGCAAATGTCCTTTGTTGGGCCCGCTTTATTAAATGTTTGAACGCCTGCTTAATCTCATTTGATTTTAAATAGTGGGTTTCTCTCCTATCTTTCTCTTTGAGTTTACAATTTGCAATGAATCGGTGACAGTATGCTAGCACGTGAATTAATCTTGTATATGACGAAAATTGGTTCTCGATTGGTGCAACCTTTGTTAGATGGACCTAAAAAGTCACTATGTGTCGTTGTTCTAAATGGTAGCTGAACTTCATAAGTACCATCTGCACGCCGCGTTGTTGTTTCGGTATATATCCTTTCCATTCTTTCTCTTCTTCTGTTTGCAAAACAGTGTTTTGCACTTCTTCCACCTCCCAAAGAGATTTTAGCTGCTTTTCTAGATTTAAGGATAAATGAAAATTCTTTATGGTTACATTTTGTGGTGCGGATTCATGATTCTTGCCTGACAAAATCCAACCAAATATGGTTTGCTGTGCGATCGGCATTCCTGGTTCCCCCTTCATTAAACCTTCTAACAAAATTTGACTGAACACGTCAGCACCCAAAAGTACATCGATGTGACCGGGTTCGTAAAACTTCGGATCAGCTAGTTCTAAACCTTCTATGAAAATGACGAAGTAATTGCTCAGGTTCACCGATTAGCTGTACTTTCAGATATTGAAGTTTTTGTACATCCAATAGAGATTCATTATTATGTATCATTGTTGTAAATA